>APFE030869171.1:72789-93620 GCA_000404065.3 Pinus taeda | reverse complement strand
TCATCAGTCAGTCTTAGAGGAGGCGAGCTTAGGAACAAGACATGGCTGGGTGAATGAAGAGGTCTATAAATTCATAGTAAGTGTATGGAGAGTAGGCTCTGCAATGAAACACTGAGCTCCAGTACACTACTGACCTTGGATTGCCTTGTGCATCCGTTCTCTTGGCAATGAAGGAGAATTTCTCATGCTGATAATATAGAATCATGTGGTAGATGTGGGAGGTGTATCTGAACACCTTCTCTCTTGACAGGTTCATGAACTGCTCATGCATCTTATCTGAAATGTAGGTGGCATAGTCATAACAGATTGGAGTTTTTCCAGGGGCAAACATAGTCATCATCACCAGTACAGTTTCATCAATATATTCCACTGATTTTTACCCCAAGATGGAACTGATCATATCTGCAAGGTCTACACCCAATTGTTTGAGGTAACCAGCAAAGATAGGAGGGTATTGCATAGTGTCAGAGTTTATAAATAATTGGTTTAACTTTGTGATCTGAGCATCAGTCAACATCTTGGCTCCTTGGTTTATCAGATCCAATAAAGACAAGGGAACCAATTTCTTCTGAGTTTTAAACTGTAGCATCTCTCTAATGGCCTCAGGGGTCATGTAGAATACAACTGAGCCTGAAGGGTCAAGCACAGCTCTTTGAGTAGGACCATAGCATACAGCACACAGATGGATCAGGTCAGGGAATTGGTTGACCTGAGGGAGCCTGAAAATTGGGAGGAAGGAATCCCAAATGCCCAATATATCTGTCCCATCTTCATGTTTGGCCTTCAGCTCATTTAGCAGGTGGAGGTGGAACTTGCTGTGTGTTAAAGAGTCCTCTGAGATTTGGTAATCTAAGTCTGCCAAATCCTGCCACTCCAATTCTCTCTGAGGGGCATTTAAGGGAGCCACATTGAGGGCCACAGGTGCAATTGGAGTCTCCATGGTTACTTAGACTCTGTTTTGTATATAGACTGTTGTTACTTAGACTAGGCAACAGAAAAAGAGCACTGCCTGAGTGAAGAGGTGAATTGGGAAATGAAGGATAACAGGGTAAGTTTGCAGCGATTGAAATATTGCATCAGTCACTTGAGAAGGCAAATCCTTGCTTTTAACAGACCTTCCTCAATAATTAAATGTAGGTTCTGGGTTTCTGTTCACGACTGCGCAAATGAAAATGCAAGTTTTCAATGAAGGTTGTGTTAAAATAGGCTCGGCTAATGAATTTCGACCGATCAATTTTCAAGTGGGAACGGGGTGTAGGGAATTCACCGGTGAATTATGCGTTTTCAGTGCCTAAAAATGAGTTCTCAGTTATTGCAGACAAAAACCAGGCTTAGAGAAGACTTGCAGGGATAAATACCTAGTAAATCGATGGTCCGGGTCACAAATGCAGGTGGGTAGGCGCGCCGAAGGTCTCCAGGTCGATTTGAGCAGGTTGGTGCAATTTTGGTCGTAAAATGCATGCAGAGGGCGCAACAATAGTTTTTGCAAAAAATGCAAAAAGAACGCGAAAATTGACAAAATATGGCTTTTTTGGGACATTCGCGCCTTTTTGGATGACGTCAGCATGACGTCATCAGGTGGGTCAGGGTCGGGTGACGTCATCAGGTGACATGGCGGCCTGTGAGTGGTCCACGGGGGTGGTGAGGTGGCAGGCAGGTGGAGCAATGGCGGACGGAGGTTGCGGACGCGGCACTGACGCAGGCCGGCGGATTGGCGGAAAATCGGAAACCATGGCGGTATCGTATCGCACCGCTTTTGCTACGGAAAGGAATCTGTCAGAGGGGGCTCCAATACGATTTGGGGGCGACACGTGGACCAGGCCTGACGTCAGCCTCTGACAGATATCGGATGATATCTTTCGGACGTTGGGGCCGGTCCGATATCTGCGTCAACCGTCGGATGAAAAGGGCTTGATCGGACGGTCGGCAGGCCAAAGATCTGCGCGGATGTTACGGCGTCAAGCAGGTATTAAAATATTATTTTCCTTGGGATTTGCGCCCAGCGGGGCCCTTCGAAAAATCAATGAATTTCATGGTTTTTTTAATGTGTTTCTTTATTAAATCACGCATAGCTGAAAACTTTAGGATAAGGCGGAAAACTATGGTTTTTCAATGAATTTTTGCAAAATCGCGGATGGGTTTTAAAACTTAGGCTAAGTGGGTTTTGATATAATTTCGCATAAAAGCGCAAATGGGTCCCAACCTTAGGATAAGGGGGACAAAGTGGGTTTTTCCATATATTTTGCATTTTGAGCGGGTCTAAGGGTGAAAATGGGTTTTTTCAAGCTTTCTTAGGCAAAATGAACGGTTGGCTACGTAGATGAGTTTCTGAAGGTGAAAAAGAGGTTAGGCTTGGTTCTCAAACTGACCAGATGTCAATTTGATTCATTGGTAGTGAATCATATGACTATAATGCCAAGGAGGGGATATTTATAGAATGCTTAGGGTTTATACCCCATGGTGTTATAATAGTAGGGAAAGGGTGACATAGGGAGTTAGATAATAAAATTTAGAGGTTAATATGGAGGGAGAAGGTGAATGAGGAGTGATATTACTAAGTTTTCTTGAAAATAACTTAGTTTAGGGAGTAGACCAAAATGAAAAGAATTTTGCACAAGAAATGTGGCTCTTAGGAATCAAGAACCAACACAAAACCTTGGATTTCTTTCATAAACACAACTAGTGAAGGGATGTTAGTAATGAGTGATAAATCAGGAAAAAGGGAAGTTAGACATGCTTCATTATGTTGTTTTCCTAGTATTGATCAGCAAGATTCAGCTTGGAAGGAACACCACTTCTGCAACCCCATCTACCTACCCAACTATTTTCCTAGCATTTTTTGTTTCTTCTTGGAGGGTGCACTCGGACTTGCAAACCCTTATGTGCCTTTTCTTTTTCATTGGCTTTTTCCTTTGATTTCCTATCTAGCACTACCCTTATATCTTCCAAGGCCCTAGCTTAAGTAGTTGAGAACCTTAGCTTCTCTGCCTGACTATTGATCTGCCAAGCTTGAACAATTTGGACAAACTTTCTTTCTCTATTCTACAACAGGAAATTGAAACATGGCATGATCCAGATTGGACTGTTGGACCATCCATCAAAATTTAATAGACATGAAGGCATGTACACACCTTGACTTTCCTTGGAAATATGGGATCTTTGTATCAGCAAAGCAGAGCATATTTGGCATTTTAAATTTGCCCATCATGAAATATGAAACCTATTGGTATAGGTATCCAACATGACCATGCAAAGACATCTCTGAACTCGCGAAAGAGAGCATAATATATTTACAGTTCTGAAAGAGAACAATATTTTCCAACATGAATATTCTCTACAACATTTGGTTTGGTCGAGATATTGATGGTGATAGTCTCTTCAATATTGGACAAGTTTCGCTCGAAATCCACTGTATTTACAGTATTCGATAGGAAATCAAATACTGAAGGATGATCAAGGTCATTGGAATAATATTCTTTATGATCTGGAAGATGGGAACGATGGTGGTAATCTTCCCATGGTGCCCCGTCAATCATCATTGAATGAACAATCCCTTCATCTGTAGAATGTACTTGCGACCAAGGATCCGAAGGGGTGCCATATTCCTTAGACCTATCTATCCAAATGCTTGATGAGCGTTGATTTGGGTTCACCTCCCATGCCGAAAACATTGATTGCTACAATATTTCTATTGGGCTTGGAGGCAAAACCTCGTGATGATCCATGTTAACATTGTTATCGGATGTTTTCTGAATGGAAGATACCATCTTGCAGGTTCCCAACGTGGCCATTTCCGCCAGATTGTTTGGAGGTGGTGAGGAAAAAGTCCCCATTAATGTAGGGTCTTTTAATAGGACTACTCCGATATTTTGAAGTGAATGAGGGCTTCCATGGATCATCGGGATGCTTCCCGTAACTTGCGAACTGTTGGGGAGAAATGTTTGTTGGTCAATGATTGTAATTCCTCCTTGGAAATGAAATGCAATCTTTCTGAAGTACGTTGACACAATTGCAGCCATAGCATATATCTAGGGCCTTCCTAGTAGGATGTTGTAATCCAGGTTTCCATCGATAAATTCAACATCAATTTCTACTGTCTTGCCCCCAAGTTCGACTTGCAAGTTACTTAAAATCCTATATGGAGTGTATGTTCATCCATCAAATTCTTTCCACATCATTAATGTTCGCGACAAGGGTGGTGAGCCCAAAGTTTTCCAGCAACTCATCGACATAATACATGTTGATTCTCCCTCATCTATAATTGTTCGATGAACAGTTTTGTTGAGGGCTTTCACTTGAATAAGGAAATCAAGTTGAGCTGGTAACTGAGGGTCATATCCTTTATGATAAAAGGCCACAAGATTGGAATCCACTGGGTCAATCCCACCTATTGCTGATAATAGAGCCTGCTTTTGGGAGGGGAAATTTTATAGTACTTCAAGTGTCGACATAGCAAATAGTGATTGGGCCAGGTCCTCTACTATATTATAATTTTGTGCCGCTCTAGCACGAGGATTAAATGTCGATTTGTGTACTACTCACTTTGGTGGCTTTATTGTTAGCTCAGGAATGATGGGTGGCACAACTTCGGTCAATGTTGTTGTTGAACTACTAGGTTGATCAATAGCCTTGTTGTTCGACATTTATGGATTCCCGTAGTCTTTATTCCTTGTCGATATCAAAGCATCATTTTGTTGTTTCGAAATGAACAACATAAGTACTTGGGATGGGGAAGCATTCTCACTAGCAACCAGATTGGTTCTCGAGTTTGGAAATGGATCAATCAATAACACTGAGGTTTTTGAACTCTTAAAGAGTTTCCTAACTTTAGCTTTATGTGAACAATCTCTCGTCCAATGATCCTCATCACATATTTGACACCTTCAAGGGGGTTTCCTTTGCCCAGAAGGGTTTGTAAAAGATTTTTCAGGAGACGAATCCTCTTATTTCTTCTTTTTCCCTTTCTTTTTCTTCTTGCCCCCGGGTCGCTTCAGTTCTTTTCCTTTGTCAGTCGACATGGCGTTTACCTCTGAGGCAAGAATTTCTTCATTTGCATTTTGATCAAAAATATTACGGGCTTTCTTAGTTGTAGCCTTTGTCAATTTCGTGCTTGTCGTACCTATCACACCATCACTGGCATGAGAGTCCTTGTTTGATTTAGGAGGAGGAGGAACGGAAAATTCCGATCTAGGAGCACCAGGGATTTTGTCATAGTGCATGCTAGACTGAGTATAGATCAAGTATAGATATTGCACATGAGAAATGACTTGCTCTTCAATGACGATCCCTCCATATGCCACATCTTTTGTGATAGAAGGTAACAATGACTTATTAAACCATTTAGCTAACATCTGATCAGGAACATATCTTTTTAGCATTCTATGACGATGCCACCACTCATGGATATGATCAGATATATGAGTGGCTGTCATTTGTTTGAAATTGGTAAGCAGCTTTGTTCATGTTTCATACATTATGGGTAATTGAAGATGGGTTAAAAAGGTTGTGGCAAGGGTGCCGAAGTTATCAAGTGAAGCTCTAGGCAATTCAATTTACCATTTTGCTCCCAGACCAGTTAACATTCACTGAAAAAGGCAAAGCCTAATCGAATCATCATTTAGAGTGTTGGATGAACACCACAAATGAAAGGTCATCACATGATTCAACGGGTCTTCACCCGGACTTCCATTAAATTTAGGAATATCTGACGGAAGTTTATGAGGAATCACCGGCCACCAAGGGGCATAAGCAATTGGATCGTTTGTTAGCTGATTTGGATCCGGTAACTCTAAAGTTGCCAGATCCGGTAACTCTAAAGTTGCCACGAAGGGAAACTGTTGATTCAGGTTCGGCAAAGCATACCCAGGATAGGATGGTATCACCTGAGCAGTGGGTCTTTGCATACTAGCATAATGCATTTGATGTTGATAAATTTGGTAAGGTTGATGAGCATAACCATTATGAAATGATTGATGTTGACCATTTTGAATATACGGTTGCCCATTACTTGCAAAGATTTGTTGCTCAGATCCTTGGTAAGCTTGTTGGAATTGCGATTGTTGATACTGCAACAGCCATGGTTGTGAAACCATTTGTTGTTGTCCAATACTGGCCATTTGACCAAGATGACGGGTAATAGTACCTATTTGAACCTGGGTCGCTCCGGTTAGGGAGCCACTAATTGGTGATTGTGGTTGTGTCATGGAGATGGGAGGTTGTTGTATTGCAACCTGAGAAACTTGAGGTTGGCATACAATAGGAAATGCTTGTACTTGCGACACTATCACAATGGTCGGTGTAGTGGGTATATCCGACACAGATAGGCTTTGTTGCATTGAGTATACAACTCTTGTTTGTTGAGGCAGTATTGGCACCCAACCGCTGGATGTAATTCCAACATGACTCGAATTCTGTTGTGAACTCCCATATGGTTGTTCTCTCGGAGGAAACAATGAAAGGGCATATTGTCCCCCCATATGGCGGCAATCCAATGCTCAAAGGAATGATTGGCCTTTGGGGATCGAGCTGCCTAAATTAATACTGTTGTAAAGGATCAATTTGTTGAGACTCAACATAAGAGATTCCAGATACTATTCTGGACGAACAGACAGGAACAGACCATACTGTCGAAACAGTCCCTGGATGGACTTCATCTAGTGGTTGAGAGCTAGTTGGGATAGATGGTATACCGACGAACATTTTTGGAGTAGCAGCAGGAGGTTTTGTTGCTACTACGTCAAATGAAATAGTCCTACATGTCGATGGTTGTTCAGACATGTCTAATCTATCCAAGAGATTTCCTAGCGATTCTACAGGAACTTGCGATGAAGGGAGACTAACTTCTGATCAAGAAGGATATAGGGTGATCCCGGCTCCAAAATGTAATGGACTACTGGACGAAGGATCCTCCACAATATCTTCTACAACAACCAAAGCATGTGGGAGAGGTAGACCGTCAGGTCCGTAAAATATTTCTGGTGCCAAAGAAGATATAGGTTCTGCAGCGACAGATTTTTTGGGAATAACACCTTTCAAATCAGCTGTAGATGGAGCCGGTTCAGGACTAGAGGTGTTTACCATTACACTAGGATCAGTTCTAATGTCCTCTTGTGGCTGTGAAATTTCTTCTGTAGATGCAGGGATACCAGAAATGGTTGGAGTAACTGGAGTCTCTGAGGATGTCAGAACACTTGTTTCGACCAAACTAGGGGACTTTGATCTAGTTAAACGAGTTCCCTTTGTTTGGAATAGTTTCATTTCCAGAGTCAAAGATGGTTTACTCGTATGTCTCCACGAACGATGGGGTTTCTATTGACTTTCATCCATGATTGTGGATTACTTGATCAACTGAAAATAAAGTGGAAAAAATGATTTTGAATTTAATGAATTTTAGACGCTTTGACACAACTTGCTTTTTCAATTTTTAAGAGTCGAGAAAAAGAAAAAGTTGACTCTAGTCGCCTTCGATTTTTAATGAGCCTGGAGTGACAAGTGCTCAAATGGACCTTTTCCTTTAAAGAGTCTGAAAAGGAACGAAAGAGACTACTCTGGAAATCTAAACAGAGGGATTACCAAACCAATCGCAAAGCTGTAGAATACTTTTTACGGTACGGTAGTCAATCTTCCCGAATGTTGTGTTCTGTGCATTGCGATCGATAGGGCGGCAGACACTGCTTCCTAAGGATAAAGGATATAGCCTATTGTGGTCTCCCAATATATACTTGACGGTATGTGGGAGCACATGTACATACTGGCACTTGTCATCTCAAAGAGGAGGAATCATCCAACCTACAATGAAAGTGATAGTTACCAGGCTTTACGACGCTGGAATACGTCTCTAGCCTAGACTTCTAAATGTTGTGCGTTAGGTTCCAAAGTGTTTTTATATTCATTGAATTTATTTTATAGTTTATCTTTCTTAAGAATTTTTCCTTTCAGGTTCACCGTGTGATGTAGATATACAATTCCTAAAATGTAATCTAAGATGATAAACAAACATTTAATATTCTTTTTGCAATGAAAATCCTAGCTACTAAGGAAAGAGAAATGAGATTCTTTCAACATAGAGCAGAGGGCACACACTAGATGCACTGTCCTAAATAAAACAACCAAGCAGTCTAAATGAAAATGCACATGAATGTATTTGTTTTCGCTTTCTTAATGTGTGAATGACAAAAAGAATGCTAAGTAAAAATTTGAATCGTTTCAAGTGATAGTACTAACGATTTTCTTTTCGAAAAATGAAAGGAAGATAATGACGACACTTTGCAATTTTGAATTGAAAATTTCTTTCGACACTTGAAAAACTACTAATTCAAATCAAATACAAGAGTAATAGTGTAATATACCATCAAGAACAATAGAATTCTTTTCTTTGACTAAAAACAAAACTTGCGACACTTTCAAATCAAAAGATGACAGCTTGATTACGGTACTTCTTTGTAAAAGAGAATCGTAAATGACGCACAATACATAAAAAAAATTACAGTTCCTTGTACTATGGAGGCTGAATTCTGCAAAGGAAGGGAGTTTCAATAGAGGTACACTGATCATAGACAACAAAACTCCTGAATAAAGCTAAAGAGAGTGAACAAAAAACCAAAATCTAGAAGTAGAAGAGGTCTTATCTGATCATCACACCTGTAACAAAGGGAAAGTGTGATGCATCTCACCTACTGCACACAAGAGGTGCGATGCATCCAGATTCCCAAGAGGAGAAGGTGCGATGGTCCAGGGACGAGAATTCAACTTGGTATTGGGTCACAGTTTGCAGCTTAGTTCAGGAGTTTAGGGCAAGCAAATGATAGTCAGTAAATGTAAATCACAGGGGCTAATCTAATGAGGCTACTTAAGCCACCACCAGGGCAATTAGAATGTGTGCAAATAAATTGTTCAGTTTATAAACAAAACCTAGAGATAGACTGAAGCAGCATTGATCTACTTTGCACTTGCATAGCAAATGTAGTTCGAAGGCTAGTTGGCTTGACTTCAGGCTCCGTCTGTAAGTTTATAAAGCAAACAAATATAGACAAGCAAACAAACTAGTCGCTCCCTAGTGGAGTCGCCGTTTTGTTATCGGGAAATTTAGTGTCTATGCAGAGCTGCTAGTCCCACTAAGACGGGTAGCTATCTTAGAAACAAACAGATTAAAGTTACTTTCGTTTTCCTTTACAAGAAGTAGATAGGAGAAGAGCAAAGAATACCAACCTCAATCCTTTGCTTGGTTCTCTGCTTGTTCCTTCTCCCCTATTGACAGATCTTAGCCGCTCCTCCCTTGACCACTCTGCTTCAATGAGTACTTGTAAAGTTAAAGCAGCATAATACCTTCAAAGTGCAGAGATCTAGAGCCATAAACAATATAGGACCAGATATATATTGACCACATACATGCATATATTAGCAAACATACAAGAATGTGGAGGAAAACTTGAATAATGTCATTGATATAGAAATTAGAAGAGAGGATTACAACTCATTGATCTGACCCAGCGTCATCCTCCCAACATGAAAAACCTTCTTCACCTCATGAAAAGCTTAGATCACCCAACACTATGATATTCCACGAGGAAACCAATAGGACTTCCTTACAAGATACAATATTCCAGCCCCTAGATCTCTGGGATGAGGGATTCATATATAGATGATTGCAACGGGGGTGAGTCAACTTCTGGGATTTTGATTAGTATCTTCTCTCTGATAGTCCTTGATTCCACTTGGAGATTGATGATATCTTACTCATCCCTAGGCGAATTCAAAGAGGCAAGTGTCATAGGAGAAGTTTCTAGAAGATTCCATGATCATCCACCTTGCAAACTGTCTCTACCATTTGTCTACTCTCGCCCATCGCACCTGTTATCACGTAAGAAAAAATTTCAATTTTTTTTCAAATCAGTTTCATTGTAAAGGTTAGGTGTTAGTCTGGGTTTAGTTTTTCCATGTTTGCTTTAGTGTATAGGTCCTAGGAGTCTTGTTCCCTTTGTTAAATATAGTCAATAATCTTGTTTTACCCACCATTGGTCCCACATTTATTCAAAGTTTCATGTGTTAAGGTTGTTTCAAAATTTACATGCATTTCAAAATCAAATAGGATTTTTCGTAGCACAAACTCACAAAAATACACTATGTGCGCTACGAAAACACCTAGACAGTTTCGTAACTAGGAGATTTCATAGCGCAAAACACAGAGTTTACACTAATTGCGCTACGAAATCAGGGATTTGTGCCAGATCTTGTCTAACTATCTTTTCCACGAAAATTCATTAATTGTTCATCACCATGTGTCAGTCCTTGAACCATGCCTATCACATGCAGCCATTCATCTTCATTATTAGAGCCATTAGGTGTCTTCATATGCTTAGGTTGCAAGTTTCAAAAAAGAGCCAAGCATTAACAGTTATGATTTAATTTTGGGTTCATGCATGAAGAACACATTGACAAGCGTTCAATTTGAATTCTTTGAAGATCAAGTGAGGCAAATTTCATTATCTATTGCAAGCGAGGAAACTTTCCTTATCTATTCTAAGCGAGGCAGCTTTCCTTATCCATTGCAAGTGAGGTAGTGATCGAAATTGAGATGGTGTAGACTTCTTTAATATTCACATTGCAGGAATTCCATGGAGAAGTATACGGAAAGAAAGGAGCTCACAAGACCATTAGTAATTCAAGACACACCCCAGTAGGCTGAAAAAAAGAAAGGTCAGATCAAAGAAAAGATACAAGAACAATTCACAGGTGAAATAGTCAAAAGAAGAGTAACCAGAAGTCAATTAGCCAAGGAAAACTGGAAGATAGTGATTGTTAATGAAAGCCCAGCTTCAAAGGGAAGTCTGAACGACCTTCTCCACACCATATACATAGAAGAGACTTCTCTGGTCCAAGCAGAGTTATTTGAAGCCAACAAGAACAAAACCAAAGGAGTTAAATCTTACAAAAAGCTTCAATTTGATGACCAGATCCCAGAGTTTGTTTTCAAGCCAAGAAGGCCTGTGACTAGGCATTTAAAAGGGTTACAAGAGGTAGAGCCATAGGTAAGTGAGATAGATTGAGGACCTGCAAATTCAGTTAAGAAAGCCTGAGGGATATACTCAGCTAAGAAAAACTACATAGCAGGTAAGGTTAAATCCTAAAGTTTGGATGTGGATCACCTTTTGAAGTATACTTTGAAGAATGGTATCAGTTTATTCACTTTTGAACAGCCTCATGGCATATGGAAAATTAATTTCAGAGGAAATAAAACTCGAAGAAGTCAAATTTTGGCATAAAACTGTGTTTTTGAAATTACACAGCAGTTTCGTAGCATGCTACGAAACTGCTGTAGGCGCATATTATGAATTAGTGGACCACTTTTGAGAGACAAAGAGAAATATTTTCAAATGGGAATCTTTTCAAAGTATCATTTACAAAGTTTCAACATTCACCAAGGGCAAAACAAGTAGAAGAAGGACATATTTGAACTCTAAGCTATATGTTATAAAGGTGATCATTATTTCATAACTTGTTTTTACCAGTCAACTTCTAGAAGAGTTTCTGAGTAGTTAAAAACTCATCTCTAAAAAGTGAAAGAGGTTTTCATTCCTAAGATACTGAAGTACGAAAACCTCTTCCATTTACTTCAAATTCATTATTATATGGGATAAATGAAGGACCAAACTTGCACTACAAAACTGGTGTAGGTGCAGTTTTTCACAAGCATATTTCTCTGTTTTACACCTGTTTTTCAAATACACATTCTAGGCGGTAGGAAAGGTGTTTCAAAAACCAAGAGTGGTTTTTGTTAAAAATGGATTTCTTCACAAAAGCCTCCTTCATGTTTTCCAAATACATGTTTTATAAGAAGATATGAGCTCTGTCCCAAGGCCTATTTTTCAGCTAGAGCAAGGAACAGTCTCCTAGTTTCTAGGAACAACAAAAGGATGAGTCATCAAGGGCGAGCTAGAGGGTTATGAGCACCACCAAATTTGACTTCATGGAGTTATGGGTGTCAAAGAAGTATTTAAATGTTTATATAAGGTTGTTATAATCATAATAAGGAGTTACACTCCTAGTTGTATTAGGTCTCTAGGACTGCTAGTTAGCTGTCTTTTGTATTAAATAGTTAGTTTTAAGTGTGAATAGGTGTCATAAGAAGTAGAGTTCGAATTCCCCTCATGTTGGAGGAGGAATATCAGCCTTGTAAAAGAATTCTATATATAGGAGAGAGAGAAATTTACTTAGGGTTGGAAATTTATTGAAAAAAGCTCTGATATTTGGCTTTATGTAAAGACTCTATTTTAGTAATACAAGATTGGCTTTGCTTCTTAGGATTTAGGAGGGATTCGATATTTAGAATGTGTTTTATTGTTCTTTTCCAAATATTTGCAGTGGTATGAATGTGTAATCACTTAGAATTCACTCATGGTGCTCTAAATTCCTGTATACATTCATAGACTATGTGGTCCTATATGTTTTTCGTATGTTCTGAATGTGTTGAATGCTAAATGCCCTGACTTCTATGTAAGGTTGATACCATTTTTATACTGAAATGATGTTGACTCCATAAGCCCAATGGATAGTTTCTAATTGTGTTTCCACCACTCATATTTTTACATTCATTTCACAAGAGTTAGCCATCTTAATCATAATCAAAAATATTAATCCTTTGAGAGAGCCCTCTCTGGTTGGGGAGGCTAAGCCTCAGCCTAAAGTAGGTTTGAAATAGGTACTTGAGATCTTCCTAGTCTGCAACCTTCCAGGGTTAGATTTTGAGATAACAACACCCTACATAAGGGCTTTTTAGTATGCATCACACTTTTTACACTGAGCACGTGAGATGCATCGCACCCTTAGCACTGGGAAATCTGTATGGTCCAGTTTTGACCAGTTCTAAGCAGGTTTCTATGGAGAAATTCTGGGAGATGATGTAATCAGCTAACCTTGTTCCTTTAGGGCATGAAACAACACTTTTAGGGACTCAGAAGCCCTTGGTTTATGGACATATGTTATTGGGGTTGCAGTGCCCAAATATGTCTATAACAATGAGCCCCATAAATGGGTAATTATATGGGATCATTTTGCCTCCTAAATTAGCTTAATCCACCATTCTCATTATTTTATTGCATTTTTTTTATTATATTTATGCTAATAGAGTGAGTTGTGTTGGTCATTATGCCTTGAAATCTAACGTGTGCTTAATGCAGATTTTTGGTCAATTTTGGAGACAAAGTCAAAGATTTAATGAACATTTGGCAAAAAATATTCAAAGAAGACAAGTGAGAGGATTTATAGGAGGGTGTTCCCCTCATTTATTACTCCCTACTTCAAATTCTCCTTCAGAAAGCTCGGAGCACAAGCAGCCACATCAATGCACCAAAGAGGTAACCGAGCAGGTGGAGAGTAACTACTGTCCATCTCAAGTTTTGGGAGCCAAGCCTCCCTGATTTTAAGGGAGCTATTGGGAGTTCTAGTTTTGTATGTAGAGAGTCCTAGGGCCTCATTAGGTTGTTGAATATTAGTCAAATTTTCAAACTTTTGTTACATTCTTGCTCTGCTCAACCTCAAGCTTACTTTTGTGGACAGTGTCATATAATCTTACTATTATTTTGATAATGAAGATGAGATTGTTTTTGAGCTAGCACTGAGTCACCTCAGAGGGCTGAAGCTCTTAGGTTCGGGCCCAATCCAATTATCCAAGCACCTCTTGTCTTTTATTTATGTGTCTTGTTTCGGTTTATGAATTAATTGCTGTTAGATAAATTTCATTCTTAGTTAAGGATAGGTTGCTTTTGATGATTTAAATTTTTTTTTCCATTTCAATTTGTTGTAGCAGGTTGAATAGTGATAGAAAAAAGATACAAAAAGGCCATCAACTGAGCCTTGGCCTCCTTTCCTCCCTTTGGGACCATGAATTGAGGCCAAGACTCTCTTGCTGCCACAAAAAACACAGATTTGCCTTTTCCATAGGATTTCCGGTGTTGCAGCTTGTTAGAAGGTGAATGCTTTGTTGTAGATCTATTTCATCATGGTCATTTTTGTCTTTGCAATAAATTTCGTTCCTTTTTTTCTTTCCATATCGCATTTTTCAACATTTACTTTCCTAGATCAGAATTTAGACTAGCTTGATGAACAATTCTGTTTTTTTAGTGTAGCTAGTTCCTTTGCTTGCTTAGTCTCAGTGTTTGATTTTCAGTTCTCTTGTGGTACATATCTACTCATAATAAGTCAACCAATCAACCATCACCATCTTTATTTGATCCAGGTTCCATAGGTCATGCAAAGTACCTCACAAATCTACCTTAATTTTCTGCACTTTTCTCATAAACGTTCCTCTGTTCCTTTGAACAAGTCCAACCATCTTTCTCTTCCCTAATCCTCCTTGATGAACCTTAGATACCTTATCACATCCTCCTAGTCATCAGCTACCCTTTCCACACATTTTCCCACTTTCAAAACCTTTAAAACAACTCTCGACATCCTCATATAGACCTCCTGTAGATCCCTTGCAGCGTCCTATAGATTTCCCTGTAGGTGTCCTTTTGAAGTCTGATTGTAGGGAATGCCTCCAGAAGGCCTATTGGGACCTTTTAGGACCAATCGACACCTTCCTACACCTCTGCAAACTCCAAAGTCACTCTCCATTGCCACCTAATCACTGCCACATTCGCAAACAAATAAATTACATGCACGACAATTTCACGTAAAAATACATAAAAATCCAAAAAGATGTTTTTTTCTTATTTCCTTCTAGAAATAGCTTGAGTAGATGTTGTTTACTTCATAGATTAAGTAATAGCATTCATTTCATGGTTTTTCATCTCTCTTTCTGCAAAAATAAGATTAGTTGGCCAATTAGGGTTTGCTAGGTTTACTTTGCATTTCAGCCTTCTTTCTCTTTTTCAAGTAGAGTAACCCCTGTAGAGTAAGCGTTCCTTTATTTCATCACAAATAAAGCTTCTTCTGGAATTCATAGAAGTTGGCTTGAGCTCCTAGTGATCTCATGCCAACTGACCAAGTGATAGCCTGCAGTAAGAACTAATACTTGTGCATATAGCATCGTCGCTTCCAAGTTTGTTACAAACAACTAGATTGATAAAAGTAAAGTAGGAAGCTCAGGAGTTGTTGCATTATTTCTACAATAATGGTGCTCACCACCTTTTGGTGTCGTTGCCTAGGAAGCGTCAGAATATTTTATGATTACCTCTTTTCTTCTATTTTCTACTGCAACATTTTGCTAAGTAGTTTATTTCAGCAAAATCAGAGTAGTTGTCTCTTTCAATTTCTGCATTTCCTTACTTTCATTTCAATTATGCAACTTCCATTCTAGCAAAAGTAGATTAGCCATTTCCTTGCTTTCATTTCAATTTTGTAATTTCCATTTCAGCAAAAGTAGATTAGTCATTTCCTTGCTTCCATTTCAATTCTGCAATTTATATTTGAGCAAAAGTAGATTAGTTATTTCCTTGCTTTCATTTCAATTATGCAATTTCCATTTCAGTAAGTTCATTTCAGTTAGTTTCAATTGGTTTGTTCAATCAATTTTAGTTTTGCAGGTATAAGAAGAAAAAGATCAAAACCACCCAAAAAGAGATTTATTTTCATGCCTTGTAGGAACAAAGATAATTCAAGAAAATTCTTGCCCAACACCCCCACCACATCACATAGCCACCCTTCTCTCTTCTTCGGTGGCAGTGATCAAGAAGAACCTTTAGGTGAACAACCAAAGATATTTGAAGAACCTATAGGGGAAACAGAAGAAGAAAACATCCCTCTTGAGACAATGGCTGAAAACAAGAATGCTAGGGGGAATGGAGAAAGAGTAGAGGGTACCTTTCCCATCCGAGAGACCAATGGGGACAATAAAATGAAAAACATAAGCCCTTCAGACCTACCTCACTTCCATGGTTTGACTACAAAAGATCCTGACACCTTTTTGTTTGAGTTTTTTGTTATCCATCAAACCTATGACTATGCAGAAGATGAGCAAAAGTTGAAGCTATTTCCTTCTACCTTCAAGGATTCAGCATTGCGCTAGTTCATGGGTTTACCTGACAATAGAATCACTTCTTTGGCTCAGATTCAGTAAGCCTTTAATAAAAAATATCGAGACTACTGTAGGTCAAAAGACACCAAAGAAGAAATCTTTTGAACGACCATGGGAAGTGATGAATCATTAGAAGACTATGAAGAGAGGTTCCAGCTTAGTTATAAAAGGCCCAGGTGCACACTTGACCTCGAATCTTTGAAATTGGTCCTGCTCAGGGGAATTCCGGAAGACCTTCTAGACACCCTCCATCTACTGGCAGGAGGAGACATCTACCAACTACCTTATGAAGACATAAAGATTGTTTTTAGAAACCATTCTAGGGTAGCCAGAAAGAGAGGTAGGGGGAGTCAACCCATAGCTAGTACCTCCTCATCCAATTCATCCCTCAAATATGAACTTGGAAACATGCTGGAAGAATTTAAGAGTGAGATGTTGCAGACTCTTGCCATGCAAATGGATATCTTGCACATTAAAAGGAAACAAGAGGAAGCAGAGAGGGCTTTGGCCATTTTTTGTCCTACGTGCACCAGAAGGCATCCTAGGAACAAATGTCCATTGAAATCTATAAAGGTTTGTTTAGTCTGTGAAGAAGATCATTCTACAGATAAGTCCCTTCCTTTCTCTGACTTAAATCTGTATACCAAGGGCCGAAGGAGCCATTGAACCACTTTATTTCATGAACCAAAGGAGACCGCATGGACCTAGACCATACTAGCAGGGGATGTAAGGGACATCTCAGGCATCCTACAACCCCAAACAAGCCACTTCCATACCTTCTTGGGGCCCTCCTTCTCATCCTTCCTGGACCACACCTCCTCCTTGGTCCTATCCATCTCAATATCATGCCCAAACAATGACTCGTGCATTTCAATCCTATGCTCAGCCACAACCTCAGTGGAATGCATCTTATCAGGGGTGGAGGCCCGAGTACAACTCTCCTCCCGTTGTTTTGCCTCCACCACCTGCTCAATCACAACCATTGCTTCCTCATCCACCAAGGCAACCCCAAATGCCTACTCAACCGAACCCAAACCCAAACAACAGATAGGCCCAAAAAGTATATAGTGGGGAACCATCATGCCCAACTTATGTTGTGGAGATTCAAGAGATTAACCTATGATCTGGGAAGGTTCTCCTAGATAGCTAGCCTCCCCCTCAGGAGGTTGAGGAATATAAAGGGGAAAGTGAACAGAAAGTAGTTGCACCCTTTCCTGAGAGATTATCTGGGGCAACATAGCCCACCCCAGAAGAAACCAAACTTCTGGGAGAATTCAAACAATTATGTGTAATGATACCACTTCTCCAAGCCATAAAGGATGTGCCTATATACAATAATATGATCAAAGAGAAGTTCTTTAGGCATCCAGGCAGGTGCAAGAGAGATGCCCCAACCATCAATGTCATAGGACAATTGTCTGACCTGATGTTGGGGAAGGTAATTTGTCTGAAATATCTACACCCTGGAAGCCCACTAGTTGATGTCCACATCAATGGCACCATGATCCCACATACCTTGATTGATCTGGGAGCTGCCATTAATGTGATGACAAAAGACACCATGCTCAAACTAAAACTCCAGGGCTCCTTGAGAAAGACCACGACAGTACTGCAACTAGCAAACAACTCCACTGTGATTCTTGAAGGGATTGTGGAGGATGTGATGGTCTCCATTGATTCTTGGGAGTACCCTACTGATTTATTGGTTCTCCAGCCAAAGGTAAATCTCACTAGGTATCCTCTTATCCTGGGAAGACCCTAGTTGGCCATTGTCGATGCTTACATCAGTTGTCAGGATGGGAACATGACCATCAAGAACGGGCATATGTCCAAGTAGCTAATCCCATACCCTCCTACCCAACCCTTTCTAGAACATGATCTACCTCTCTGGTTGGAGGAGGAGGATGAGGATGAATTCTACTCGACACCACTGTATGCAGTAGAAACTTTCATGGGGGGCAAGCCGTAAAATGGAGATGATATCATTGAAAAGTTAATCCAGAATCCACCCCCCAATATTTTTCCATTAGAAGTTCTAGTGAAAGAAACCCAAGACAATCCCTTAATTGATCTTTGTGTGGCCAACCCAACCTCTCTCTGTGTTAAGAATATAGAGTTCGGCCCAAAAAGAACCTTGAAAATCAACTCATCCCTATCCACTTCCCAGGAGAAGGAACTGTGCAGCTTATTGAGAAAACATTTAGATGCCTTTTCTTGGAGTTATAAGGAGATGAAGGGAGTGCACCCTTCAGTTTATACTCATCACATATACATTAAGGAATATTTTAAACCAATTAAATAGCCTCAAAGGAGGAGGATGAATCCATCCCTTAAAGACGTTGTTAAAGAAGAATTGCAGAAATTATTGGATGCAGGATTCATTTACCCCATCTCTGATAGTGAATGGGTGTCTCCTTTGGTGCTAGTTCCAAAGAAAAATGGCAAGTGGAGAATCTGTGTTGATTATTGGGAACTGAACAAGGCCACTAAAAAGGACCATTTTCCTTTTCCTTCCATAGATCAAGTGTTATATGGTCTGGTGGGGAAAACGTTTTTCTCCTTCCTAGATGGGTTTAGCGGGTACAATCAGATTCAAATCAGCCCGAAAGACCAAGATAAGACCACTTTACTTGTCCTTGGGGTACCTTTGCATACCAGGTCCTTCCTTTTGGTTTGTGCAATGCTCGAGCCACTTTCCAGAGAGCAGTATTGAGTATATTTTCTGAACTGGTTCATGATGCAGTGGAAATATATATGGATGATTTTACTCCTTATGGTTCTAACTTTCAAGAGGCTTTATCTAACTTAGGGAATGTTGTGGACAAGTGTATTGAAATGAACCTGTCCCTCAGTCCAAAAAAATTTGAATTTTTTATGACTGAAGGGATCGTGCTAGGTCATGCAATATCTCAACAAGGATTGCAGGTCGACCCCAATAAAATTGCCATCATCCAAAGGGTCCCACCTCCTCAAATGGTGAGAGATGTCTAAAGTTTCCTAGGCTTAGCGAGATATTATAGAAGATTCATTAAATATTTCAGTAAGTTAGCCTCTCAGTTGTTTGGTCTTTTGGGAAAAGATGTCGAGTTCATATGGACTGAAAACTGTCAAGAAGCCCTAGATACCTTGAAAAGAAAACTTGTGACTGCCCCAATTTTGAGAGGCCCAAACTAGGCCCTACCTTTCCACATTCACATAGATGCCTCAAACAAGGCAATAGGATTAGCCTTTGGACAAATTGATGAAAATTTACCTTATGTCGTATAGTTTATAAGTAAAAACTTGTCAAAGGAAGAGTTAAACTACACAGTAACCGAGAAGGAACTCCTAGTTGTAGTGAATTCCTTAAATAAATTCAAGAATTACATCACAAGCTATCAAGCCTTTGTACACACTGATCATGCTACAATTAGGTATTTAATGAATAAACCAAATGTAAATGCTCACATTATTATATGGTTTCTTTTACTGCAGTAGTTTGATTTAACCATTGTCGATAAGCCTCATAAAGAAAATGTTGTTGCTAACGTTTTTTCTAGAGTAAAATTGCCTACAAGTGAGGAAGGAATGGTGGACGATAAAATTCCAAATGAGAACTTGTTTGATATCTCAGTACTCTCTCCATGGTTTGCTGATATAGCAAATTACTTGGTTTCAGCACAGTTCCCACCACACCTGTCCTCAAAAGAGAAGAGAAATATCATGAGGAAAAGCACCCCTTTCACAGGGATTGGGGGAAATCTTTTCAAACTCAGCCTAGATCAGATGTTGAGAAGTTGTGTCAAGGAGGAGGAGGTTTTTGACATTCTCCTAACCTGTCATGACGGGCCCTATGGAGGCGATTTTACAGCAAAGAGGACTGCCTTCAAAATCCTACAAGAAGGCTACTATTGGCCCAATGTTCATCAAGGTGTGAAGAGATATACCAACCAATGCGATTGGTGGCAAAGGATGGGGAAACCTACTCCAAAGGATGAGATTCCCATGCAACCTCAAGTGACCTTTGAGCCATTTGAGAAGTGGGGCATGGATTTTGTGGATCCTCTCAACCCTCCTTCAAAATAGAGGCAATACATCATTGTGTGCACCGATTTTCTGACAAAATGGGCAGAGACAAAAGCAATCAAGGCAGAAATAGAGGAAAAAATAACTGAGTTTTTAAGAGAAAACATATTCTATAAGTTTGGGTATCCAAGAGAACTGGTCACAAATCAAGGCAGTCTGTTCACTTCCAATTTGATTGAAGACCTACTCACACATCATAAAATCAAGCACGGGATTTCCACCTCTTACCATCCACAAGCCAATGGATAGGTAGAAGTCACTAATAGAGCTTTGGAAGGAATTCTAACCAAGGTAGTGAGTAGTAGCAGAAAATATTGGGTGGATAGACTAGTTAGGCCACCTGGGCCTACAACACAACATGGAAGACCACCACATCATTCACACCCTCTGAACTGGTCTATGGAAGAAGGCTTTGTTGTCGATAGTATTTGAGTACAATACACTAAGGATGGTAACTCAGATGGACCTTGACCTCAGCCATGCATAGAGGGAAAGGCTACTCCAGCTCAATGGATTGGATGACCAAAGATTGCAAGCCCTTCTCCACGCAAAGGTAGTCCAGCTTCAAAGGAAAATATGGCATGATAAAAATATCAAGGAAAATCAATTCCAAGAGGAATATTGGGCACTAATCTATGAATCAAGATATAAGGACTTCAAAGGGAAGCTGAGGATAAGATGGTTGGGACCCTACTCTGTGGAAAATGCAATGACAACGGTTTAGTTTTAATCAGAACCATTGATGAGGAAT
>APFE030869171.1:18659-72262 GCA_000404065.3 Pinus taeda | reverse complement strand
GTCCCATCATTGGGTTCAAAACCTCTTTTGAGGCAACCGAGTGATGACAAAAAAAAAAAAAAGCGAATAAGATCCCTGGGTGAAAACCTCCTTTGGAGGTGCCCACAGCAGGCAATTAGAGTGAAAACCTCCTTGAGGCACCCTAGTTGTCTTTCAAAAAAAAAAAAAACAAAAAAAAGGAAGAGAAATTTGACTTTTAAAATGCAATGCATGGTATATGTGGACCACATGAAGCAAAAGAAGATGCCACAAAGCCTATTTCACCTCCTCCACACTCTTCTCCATCATTTCTAACCTTTCTTCCACCTCACTATGTGTTTTTCCAAACACTGTCTATCCTATAGGAGGCCCTATGTGTTCTACAAGAGGCTCCCATAAAAATCACAGAGAGCTCAAAATGGATTTTAAAAATAGTTTGAGGAGATAGGAAGTTTTATGAAGAGCATGTAGGCTCTCCTATAGCTATCCACCCTCCTGCCTCTCCGTCCCACACCTGCACCACCTCATAATCATTTATTTCTTTCCTTCCTGCTAAAAAAAAATAAATGAACAACACCTCCAAATCTCACCTACAGCTTACCAAATACCTCTCCATCACCATTAGCATCTCTGGTAGCATCCTCACAGCTTCCAGCACAAGAATCAGCTAAAACTTT
Organism: Pinus taeda; assembly: GCA_000404065.3. Taxonomy (NCBI): domain Eukaryota; kingdom Viridiplantae; phylum Streptophyta; class Pinopsida; order Pinales; family Pinaceae; genus Pinus; species Pinus taeda. The sequence continues at coordinate 71,606 of APFE030869171.1, read as the reverse complement.
CAAAGGGAGAAGCAGTTACAGGAGCTCCTGTAGGATTTCCTGTAGCGGTTGATCCCCTCCAAATCAAGCCACAATAGCAAAATAGGTGCAACTATAGGATTGAAGAGGATGTCTGAAGCCAGATCCAACGAGAGGGTACCTACACAAAGCAAACAAGCCACACATTAGGATGCAGAAAGAATTTAGCAGAGGGGATACATGGATGCAACAACTAAAATACAAGCATGCAACAATTGAAATATGAGCATGCAGCAGTGAAGGAATCAAGATGCACCACAACACGAACATTTAACTTGTAGGTAAGTGACTAACCCTCTGCTCAATTGCATCTGTGCAATTCAAAAATATGCATAAGTGAATGAGATGGTTAGGTTTGAATGAGAAAAGGTGGCTAGTTAACTAGCCACCCTCGTCCAATTGACCGTGCTCATCCGGAGATGCCATTGCACGTGTGCCTAGTCAACTCACAGAAAATCCAAAGGACATGTATTGGAGTGTATAAAAACTCCAATGCAATGAGGGGAAGTGATTGCAGGAAGGAGTCATGATGACAAGGCACTAGGGACCAACAATTCAAATATGTCAACGTACACTAGCTCACCCCGTTACCGAAAATATCTCAAAGAAGACGTAAGTACTCCTCCTCGAAACTCCTTCACCACATTTTCTTCCATTTCCTCCTTGTCCACTTAGCTGCAGTAAGCTCTATACCACCTCCATAACCTTGAAACCATAATTCTCTATCATTTTTAGCCATCCTTTTTCTATCAGCGTTCTACAAGAGTAGGAACAAATTCTACAGGAGCACCTACAACCAGCTCTATAGGAGGGGCAATAAGTAGTTTTTAAGGAGGAAAAACAGGGTTTTTGGTCAAATTTCGGCTTGAAGAGGTAGGTTATGTATAGACCCACCTTGATTATTAACATGTGAATTGAATGATACAATTTTAAGGGGGAATTAGGCTTGTAGAAGGAGAGGAATTCCATAAAAACTTTTCTGCCTGTTTTCTTTTAAAAAAAACAGTTTTTCTCTATTTCCTGTTTCTTCAAAAATTTTGTCTCCATCTCTACGTGGGGTGTTCCAAAGGGGTATAATCAAAATGACAGGGGGATTCATGAGGAAGGAACCCACAAATTCAGTCAGGCTCCATGAACATCCCAAGGTGGTAGCCATTTTCACCAGAGCAAATTGGATGCCATTTTTTGAAAAATTTTGAGGGTTTGATGAAGAAGTGGCTCATGTGTTTTCCCTTTCTTTAGTACCTCACTCAAAGATCCATGCCACTGTTAATTTCAGAGGTCTCACCATGGAAATTACCCCAGAATTTATCAGTAGGGTTACCAGCCTTCCCCTTGGATTACCTTGGAGCAAAGATGAAAATCCAATGAAACAAGTTGCCAAGAAAACCTTCTTCCAACCAAATGAGCTTCCTATAGAAGACAAAAATGGCATTAGAAGAACAAGCATACCTTACCCTTGGGATGAGGTCAGTTACCAAATCATCAAATATATTTCCTGTGAAGGGACGTATAGAATAGTTTATGGCTACCATTTTAGACTTCTCCATGAGCTGAGATATGACATGGACACTCCCAGACCACAAAAACTCAACATCCCCTATTTTCTCCTGTAGTCCCTCATAGGCTCCAACATTAAGTTGAAGAAAGGAGGTTCAGATCAGTTGGCTCACCATGGGTTAATTAAACTATTAGTGGAAGAAGCCCTCCACAACTTCACAATCCCCATAGCATGGGAAATATTTAGAAATATGACAGGAGAAGATGATATAAAGGCCCTCACATATGACCACAGTCATTTTGAAAGTGAGGGGGAAGAGAAACAATTGGAAGAAGGGAAGGATACTGAGGAATAAACAGAGGAATAAGACATCAAAATAGAGAAGGAGGAAACTAAACCAGAGGAGGAAGAAACTAAAGCAGAGCAGGAGGAAACAAAACCAACAAAGACATAGAAGAGGAAAGGAGAGGAAAAAGGGGTAGAAAAGACAAAAGTGTCTCCTTAGACCCTAGAAAGGGAGGCAACAGCTATTCTTGCTACCCTCAACGCCCCAGTTAAACCCAAACAAAAGAGGAAGAGGCAAACATCAATGTATTTTAGGGCTCGGAAAAGCACAAGGATAAAAATCGAGAAACCACAGCCATCTTCAACAGTGCCTATTATCATTGAAGATTCACCCACTCTCAAACAGTAGGAATCTCCATCTAAAACCCCAAGCACATATAAAAGAGGAAGTCCCAAATCTTCCACCTGGAAGGAAAGAGTGCAACTACAGGACTCAAAAACAGCTCTATAAGAGGCACAGACTATTCTACAAGAGACCCTAACTAAGCTACAGGAGACCAAAAAACTTGAGAAAAGGGTGGAAGAACAACCAAAAGGGTAGGAGGAAACAACAAAGACTCAAGAACCTGACCCCCAGCCTAGTTTGGGCTCTTACTACAATCTTCTTGAGGGGGGGGAATCATTCAATAGAAATTTTTAGTCCCACTTTTCTTTGAGTTGGAGAAAGAAAGGACAAGGAGTCGTAGATGGATGAAAATCGCCAAATCCAAGGGGGTAGAGGATATTGGCCACGTGGAGAACCAACTTAAAGAGATGGGTAGGGAGTTAAGTGCTATAAGACATAGAGAGGTAATCACAAGTACTCACTTCGAAGTAGAAAATGAGTTGCTAAAAAGACAGCTGCAAGAAATGGAAACACAATTGGCATGTATGGCTAACTGGTCTATGGAGGCACTACAGTGCACAAAACTAGTAAAATCATATGGACTATACCTCAAAGACTAGTGGCTATAGTTTCAGATCAAGACTTTGGCACAAAGAGGCACAATGCCCTTTCAGGATTACAAACTATTCATGGACCTATGTGACCAAAGTTCAACAGAAGACAAGGCAAAGATAGAAGAGTTCTATTTGCATAACATGGCCCTCACCGAGATGAACCTATGGGATCCCAATGCTAGGCTAGGGGACCTTCAACTAATAGCCATGGCCTCATGAATGAATCATGAGGAGAAGAGGGCAACAGAAATCAAAAATTTTATGGAAAAATAGCAAAATGAACCCCTAATGATCAGAGCTAAGCCATCAGACCCCATAGATGTCATCAATACACACTAGCTGCTTGCAAATAATCCTCAAAGTGCCCCTAAGTATATCAATGATTAGGCTCAGGTCATTGCACATTTTGAAGACATGGAAAGATTACTTGGAGATGACTGTATTCATGCTTGTATGAGGAGATGGAATACACTACCACACAGCTTGCAGATAAGGGAGTATCACTCCCCAACAAGGATGAAAGACGCATTAAGGAGATTGCCACTGTACAACACTCTATGTAGAGTTTGAAGGTCAATTGGATTGGCCTCAAACTAAGTCCCCCACTGCTACTAGGATTGCTAGAGGGTAGAAAAGAGGAAGAAGAACAACAATAGTGGGAAGAAGAACAACAATAGTGGCAGGATTCCATGATAAAGAAGAGGACCTCACATCAAAAGCATGGGATGTCAGGGAGGCCAGTAGAGCCATCAAAGATGAGGATATGGACTAGTTGCTCAAAGGATGAGCGACACATTCAGTAGCGGGTGATGATGAGCCCCATAAATGGGTAATTATATTGGGTCATTTTTCCTCCTAACTTAGCTTAATCCACCATTCTCATTATTTTATTGCATTTTTTTTATTATATTTATGGTAATAGAGTGAGTTGGGTTGGTCATTATTCCTTGAAGTCTAATGTGTGCTTAATGCATATTTTTGGTCAATTTTGGAGACAAAGTCAAAGATTTAATGAACATTTGGTACCAAATATTACAAGAAGACAAGGGAGAGGATTTATATGAGGGTTTCCCCTTCATTTATGGCTCCCTACTTCAAATTCTCCTTCAGAAAGCTCAGAGCACAAGCAGCCACATCAGTGCACCAAAGAGGCAGCCGAGCAAGTGGAGGATAACTGTTGTCTATCTCAAGTTTTGGGAGCCAAGCCTCCCTGATTTTAAGGGAGCTGTTGGGAGCTCTAGATGTATAAGTAGATAGGCCTAGGGCATCATTAGGTTGTTGAATATTAGTCAAATTTTTGAACTTTTGTTGCAGTTTTTCTCTGCTCAACTTCGAGCTTACTTTTGTGGACAGTTTCATGTAATCTTACTGTTATTTTGATAATGAAGATGAGATTTTTTTTGAGCTAACACCGAGTCACCTTAGACGACTAAATCTCTTGGGTTATGGCCAAATTCAAGAAGACAAGCACCTCTTGTCTTGTATTTATATGTCTTGTTTCAGTTTATGAATTAATTGTTGTTAGATAAAAGTTTTTCTTAGTTAAGGATAGGTTACTTTTGGTGATTTAAAAGGTTGTTCCCATTTCAGTTTTCTATAGTAGGTTGAAAAATTATAGGAAAAAGATACAAAAATGCCATCAATGGAGCCATGGCCTCCTTTTATCCCTTTGGGACCATGAACTTAGGCCAAGACCCTCTTGCTGCCATAAAAAACACAGATTTGCCTTTTCCATAGGATTTCTGGTGTTGTAGCTTGTTGGAAGGTTAATTCTTTGTTGTAGATATATTTCATCATGCTCATTTCTATATTTTCAATAAATTACCTTCCTTTTTTTCTTTCTGTATCGCATTTTTCAACATTTACTTTCCTAGATCAGAATTTAGACTAGCTTGATGAATAGTTATGTTTTTTTAGTGTAGCTAGTTTCTTTGTTTGCTTAGTCTCAGTGTTTGATTTTTAGTTCTCTTGTAGTACATCTCTACTCAAAATAAGTCAACCGATCATCCATCACCATCCCTATTTCATCCAGGTTATGCAGGTCATCCAAAGTCCCTCACAAATCTACCTTAACTTTCTTCACTTTTCTCATAAACTTTCCTCTCTTTCTTTGAACAACTCCAACCATCTTTCTCTTCCATAATCCTCCTTGATGAACCTTAGACACCTTATAACATCCTCCTATACATCATCTACCATTTCCACCCATTTTTCCACCTTCAAAACCTCTAAAACAGCTCTTGAAATCCCCTTGTAGACCTCCTATAGACCTCTTGTAGATCCCCTACAACCTCCTATAGATTTTCCTGTAGCTGTCTTTTTAAAGTCCGATTGCAGGGAAAGCATCCAGAAGGCCACCTGGACCTCCTAGGACCCATCCACACCATCCTACACCTTTGCAAACTCCAAATTCACCCTCCATCGCCACCTAATCATTGCCACACTCACAAACAAATAAATTACATGCATGACAATTTCACCTAAAAATACATAAAAATCCAAAAAGATGTTTTTTCTCATTTCCTTCTAGAAATAGCTTGAGTAGATGTTTTTTTCTTCCTAGATTAAGTAATATAATTCATTTCATGGCTTTTCATCTCTCTTTCTACAAAAATAGGATTAGTTGGTTAAATAGGGTTTACTAGGTTTACTTTGCATTCCAGTCTTCTTTCTCTTTCTGCAAGTAGAGTAGCCCCTGTAGAGAAATCTTTCCTTTCTTTCATCACAAATAAAGCTTGCTTTGGAACTCATAGAATTTGGCTTGAGCTCCTAGTGATCTTGCACCAATTGACCAAGTGACAGCGTGCAGTAAGAACCAATACTTGTGCATACAACACCGTCACTTCCAAGTTTGTTACTAACTACCAGGATGATAAGAACAAATTAGGAGGCTGAGGAGTTTCCGCATTATTTCTGAAATACTGGTGTCACCACACCTTCGAGGAGTAAACACAATAACAAATTGGCGACTCCGCTACGTTTTTAATTATGATCAGAAACCTGGATGACCTTCAATTTTCAGCTTGGGGTTTTTATTTTTCAGTCTCTTAATGTTGTTTAACATAATTCTAATCCTAGATCAATCAAATTTCTAACTTCCACAAGTTTTATGGTTATTTCTGTAGGTCATAGGAACCAACCTCAATAGAGCTGACAAATCTTTCCGGGACTTGTTGACTAAGAATCAACGAGCAGAAATCACACTTTTCTACCCCAAAAGTACGATCTGGAGGTCTAGAGCACATTTTATGGCCCAAAAAGTGTGATCTCCACGTAAACAGGACAATACCTGCGATTTTTAGGGTTTCTGGGATTTTTTCTGATCTATTTATGTGTGTTTCCAAGAGTTGTCTGCTAGGTTCATTGACCACTACCTTACCCCCCTTAGGCCTTGATCTACTCTATTTTGCTCGTCGAAATGGAATTTAGCCCCTTTAGGGCTTCTACTATGCTTCCACCTTTATAGTAGGACTTTACTTGAGTAATAAGTCTATGTTTTTGCAAAGCTTTCAGCCATATTTTCCAGATCTGTACTTCCTATTTTAGATCTTGAAAGATAGGTTGCTTCCATCCAAATTTTCATCTTAAAACTTGTTTGGTCATTGCCTTAGGGTCCCATTGTTTGCCCTAGATTTCACACCCATACCCCTATATTTTTTTAGTGATTTTCCTCCCTGGTTTTTTGTTGTTGTTGAACCACTTTCCAGTAGCATAGTATCATTTGATCCCAGTCACATTGGTGCTTAGATCTCTAGGCCTTTTTTGTGTGTTTTTAGTTGATTTCACCACCAACCAACACAATGTTTGCAAACCCAGTTTGGGTGGGGTTTAGAAAGTTGATTTGTTGTTCATTTTCTATTTTAAATTTCAGTTAATTTCAACAATATTTTTCCTTTTTTCAAACATGTTTTGGTCTTAATTAATAAACATATTTACACACACAAGCACACCTTAAGCGAAGGGCGCTTCATTTACACTACCAAGCCAAGACTTAACTTAATTAATTTATCTCCCCACACAGAAACAAAAACATCTTGTTGATTTCCCTTCACCATTTCCATGTCACTAGTGTCTTCCAACCATTACGCCACCAAGGCATTTTTCATTCAAACTCTTAGGCCTTCATTCCCAGTTTCTACTTGGGTAGTTTACTCCTCCCTGCAAAGTTCGAGTTCAGAGTCCTTCGAGTCCCCATACTAACTCCTCTTCTGATTCATCTGATTGCTCATTTGAATCCGAGTCTTCTTCACCAGATAACATCATCATGTCAGGACCCACTGTAGGTGCAAGAAACGAATCTGTTGTTGGCTCTGGTTCTATCTCGGTAGTCACATCCAGCAGAACCATTCTGACAACTGTAATGCTACCCTTCATGGCTGGGTTAAGTCTCCCAGATTTCAGCCAATTCATTAATGACCCAGTCGCCACGATGTTGGCTGGCGAGCTATGCCGACTAAGATTCTGACATTACTAAGTTTGAAGGTAATTCTAGAGAGGACCCCACCAATCATGTTCTCTCCTTTGATATGTGGTGTTCATCCAATTCCATCACCGATGGCTCAATTCGTCTTCGGTTGTTCCAACACACGCTCACTGGAGATGTTGCAAAGTGGTATGTCGACCAACCCTCCACTTCCCATTCTACTTTCACGACACTTTCTAAAGCGTTCCTTTCATATTTTCTATTACCTCTCTGATACAAAAGTGGTACGGAGCTCTTGACCACATTCCATCAGTCCACTACCACTCGTCTTTCTGATCAAGTCTAGGAATCTCATAGAAGGAGGAGCATTTTTCGTGCTCTGCCCTTCGAAGACCATGTCCACCTCGACTAGTTTCTTAGGAATCTTTTAGTGCCTATTTCCAAATATGTCACGTCTCATTTTCCTTAGACAGAAGAAGAGGCTCTCCAAACCGCTCTGAGATATGACTTGATTTATGCTCAATCTAGTTATGTCTATACCATTATCCCAGACCTCCCTCATCCTGGTGGTGCCAATGCACCAGGGGCATATCACGCCACCGGCAGTATTATTGGAGCTATTTCACATCCTCCACCATATACTCAATAGAATTATGGCTATCTGCAGGGGGACACCATTTCCTCTAACACCTATGCCCCTCTTACCAGCAACATGTATTCAAGACAAAGAACATCTTATGAATCTACCCAACCACATCACCAGATGTCAAGGCCAGCTAGTGCTCAGCCTATCTACCAAATTTTTGCCCCTTCACCAACGTATACCTACACAGCATTGAGTGCTCCAGCCCCTCAAACATTAGCACTGCAGCCTCCCATGCATCCTCATCCCTAGCAATGACCGCCCACTCAGGGTCAAGTGTTTTCACAACAGAGTTCAACCAATCCCCAAAATTCGAAGAAAAAGACTAAGGGAAAATGTAACAAGGATAACCAAGGTAATCAACCTAATGAACCCTAGGGGAACCAACCTAACACCAATAACCAGAAACAGGGTGACTATCCCAAGAAGAACAAGGTTATTCGTACAAACAAGCCTTGTGCATATTTTGGTGTTCATGTCCATTATACTCAAGAGTGTCCCCTCTTACCCAATATGCGCAAAATGTGGGAAGCCCAAGCATCTTCTAGAGGTAAATTGCCCATGCAACAACAACCTCAGAATCTTGCACCATCTCAAACGGTCATGCTTACAAATCCTTTCCCTTAGTGAGGATTTACTACTGCTCAACCTTAGCAAGGTCAAGCAGCTCACCTTCCCCAACCTTCTAGTCCTAGTGATTACTAGATCCTCAGGATGAATTATGACGAGGTCAATACCTTTGATATCAACTTGAAAACTTCATCGCATCAATATCACAAGCCATCGACTTCATCCACCATTGTGTCCAAAACCAAAGCATTTACTGAGCCTCTTATGATACCAAATGGTCTTCTACAGATCCCTCAACCTAAATTTGAGTCAATTCCTAAGATCCCCAAGGGACCATTATGTTGTAACGCAACTTCTAACCAAGTTTCCCATACATATAGTATAGTATATGAGTTAGCACAATCACCTGCTGCCATGCCAATGTTGGAGGTGCTCCAGTCATGCCCATCTCAAAAGAAAGCTTTACTATCTGCTTTGGGCATAGTAGATACTTCAGACAATGGGTTGATTGTCTTTCCTATTGATATGCCAGAACATCATCCATTACCTCCATCCATTGCTTTTTAGATACCAGTCAAAGTTTGTAATTCCATCATCTCCCAATGGATTATTGATGAAGGCACATTCACCTACGTGATGTCCGTTGTTGTTTGAAAACAACTCAAGTCACCTGAATTGTCCCCATCCACCATCCCTTTTCGTGCTTGGGATGGTCACTCCTCCCAGCCTCTCGACATGTATCACAATTGTCTAGTGACTCTTGCGGGCAAGACTGTTCATGTAGACATCTAGGTTATTGATGCCCCTCTAGATTACAACATTCTCTTGGGTCGTAGTTACACTTATGCCATTTTAGTGGCCACGTCTATAGTTTTCCACAAGATGTGTTTCCCCCATGAAGGGAAGATCATCACTATCAATCAACCGACATACTACAAGCTATCATCCTTGACCTCCCCTGAGTCCATTATCTTATCGATGTTTGACAAGAAGTCTTCTACCCCTCTCACTGTTGTTTCACCCAGAGTCTACAAATATTCCTCATTGTTGGGTTCTTTCCCTGTTCCTCCCCCTCTTATCTCTGAGCCTAGCTCTTTGAGTGTTTTCATTTTACAAGCATCACGGGCTGCTCAAAAGAATTCTAGTACATTTTATCAACAACCATCTCCTCAGCACCCCATTGTTACCATATCAACTGATCCATCCGGATCCAACCCCTAAGGACCTACTCCATTTGTGGGTGCCTCCCCTTTGTTCCCATCAGGAACTATTCCTTTGGGTCTCAACCATCTAGGAGTTGTTTCCCCCTCGAGGAGTCTTTTTTGTCCCTGACATGGCTTTGTTGATTCTCCCTAATATGACTTTGATGATCCCAGGGTGGTACATTGATCCCCTAGCAAACACTCCACCTAGTCAGCTCAGATGATATCATGGTTTGACCCTAGTTCAACGGGTCCCTACGACCCCCATCACTGCTCCATTTCCATCGCAACCTCAATAGGAACACACTCACGTTGTGAAATCATCTTGACAGGGAGCCAAAGCCAAGAAAAAGGAACCTAAGGACAAGGTCCCCAAGCACCTTCCATTCATAAAGCTTCAAATCTGACACCTCTGTGCACTATGTGTGAGGTTGTTGGGCATGCCACCAATAAGTATCTTGAGCTTCCTCGTCTCAAAACTTTGGTTCATAAAATTTTCCTTGAGTGAAGTATCCCTGAGGTCCAAGTTACCTTACCAGGACCAGCCAAGAAACTAAAAATGTTGCACACAAATCACCCTTGTGCCTTGTGCGATCATTATGGTCACTATTCCCATTGTTTCCCTCATCCTGACAAATTTTGTGATTTCATTCAAGCACTTTGCGAATACGAGGCCACTCGTAGTGGATCATCTACTCCTATACGTGTGGATTCTGGTACCATTAGTGTACCATAATATGGGGACTCTAGTCCCACCATTGTGATCCCTCCCACTGATGTCATGATGACAGAATCCAATGTCAATATCCTTTACATGTCGTCATCCTTGAGTTCCTTGGAGGAAAACCTTTCTGAGGTTTACGCGCATGCCTCTATCGAACCTCCTTTGTTTAAAACCCAAGTCTCAACATCGATATATTTTCCATATACTAGCTCGTCATCTACCATTCCAGATGATGCACATGTGAACCTTATTTCTCATGATGATGCACCAGGTACCACCGTCGCATCATGTAGTCATTTTTCCTCCCGCCTGCCCATCTTTCATTCTGATGAGGAAATCATGGAAGTTATGTCTACCCCTGATTACCCTTGGACTTAGGTAAGGGGGCACATCTTCTAGAGGATTTTGAAGGCTAACTCATTCCTTATCGTCGTAATGAAATCTACCTTAAGAAATTTTACCCATAGCATATCCCATTGATTTGCGTGTATTTATTTATGTCATGTATCATCTCAATTGATGATTTGACACTACACCAGAAAGCCATTTTTCCAAGAAGGGTCACTTCGTCACATCCCAAAATTGATTCAACCTTCCCTTGGCACTTTTCGTGTCACATGTCGATTTTCGTCATGAGAAACCATCATTTTCTCATGTTTTAATGCTCCCCACCAGGCCTATTCTTTGTGGCAGCATCATCAAGTCACCCTTTCTCAGTGCATCCACGATGAGTGACCTTTGCATCCACAGAGTCCATTTCGTGTCTAATTATATCATGTCACAATATTCGATCCATATTTGCATACCATTCATCTCGTGTTGCCCATTTTTGCCTTCGGTCATACTGTCCACCATCCCCTCTTGAGTCGAGTCAATCACTGTAGGTCAACCATGCACTTTATGCTTTGACAAGGGAAGTTGTCTATTTTTCCTTCATTCCATCAGTCACATTACTATTTCCCCTCATGCCTTAGTTGAAGATCCTCATTGCCTCACCTATGGCAGGCCCTATTCTGTCGACATCAACACATTTATTCCAGAAGAACAACCTACAGGGCAATCTATCTTGGTTCAAGCTTCGACTCTTGTTCAGCACCTCGGATCGAGTAAAGGGAATCATCATTGACCTTTGACTTGGTTGTTTTGTGCTTGTGATTCATACACTTGATGGTTCGTTGATGCAACATATTGTACCAGTGATTCCCTGGTGTGTGTGAGATGTTTCAAACCTGATGAGGGGGCGACCCTTCAAGTAGACCCCACATGCCCAGATGCCTTCCTATTATGCTACAACCTCATATACAGTTCCATAGATTTGATGGGTTTAGTTATTGCCACTTGTAGCATTCATGCATGTCTCCTTCCAACGATCCATTCAATTTTACAGAGCACTTTCCTGTTTAGCGGGGCTTATTTGGTTGTTCTACCCTCCCTCCCACTCATTTTTTATGGAAGGGCCATTATATCTCATGTACTCAAATGTTATTGTATTCAAGCCTAGCTCATGCTTTTCCCGATTCATTATGTATATGGGACACATTGTATTATTTTCTGGCTCATTTGTGCCAGCATGTCATGTACCATTCAACATGTATTTTATTGCTCAATTTCATGTTTCTAGGCACATCATTATTTTTGTACTACGTTATCTCGGTAGGTATAGGTATGCCTCCCCTGTCTCAATGAGATCTGGTACCACAACAAGAAAGGAGACTTGCATTGGTCTCATCCACTTGGTAACTATCCTCTTTTGCTTCAGCTCCATTGGTTTCTCTCTGTCTCTCTCTTTGACTCCACTTCTTTATCTAGTGATTGTGTCCTTACAACGTACTTTAGTTATATGTTTTTCTCCTAACACTCGTACATTGGGGGCAAATCTGTTATCACAAAAAAATGATCATGTAACCATAATTTACTAGATGGATCGAAGTACACCATGTAGGGCCAATTTTACCATAGTAAAATTTCTTTGACATTGAGAAATTGTTTAATAAACCACATTCATTAAGTCATTTATAATTAAACCCATGAAGAATAATTAAATAAATCACTATTTATTTAATTATCTTCTAGGAATAATTAATTAAGCCATTGTTTAATCAATATGCCTTGTCACACTTGACGCAATTATGAGAAATAAATAGATAAACCATTAATTACCTTATTTTTCTCTAGGAATAATTAATTAATCCTTAGTTAGTTATTATTCCTTGTCAAGTTTGACCAAATCCCTTAGGGATAATTAAATAAATCATTATTTTTTATTATTCCTTAACCATATTTCTTGAGATGATAAATAAATCATATATTTATTTATTATTTCTAAATAAAAGTTTAAATAATTTTTACCTCTAACCAAACATAATAAAGTATTCTAAATTGTTAATTCTAGAATGGGGTTAATAATATTTTATTATTGCTCATTATTTGAGGATAACCTAATATTTTGTTATAAATAGAAGGGTTTTCCATTCATTCTTCACTTTTGATTATTTTCATTGTTGCACTCACTGTTGCAGCTCTGATTATTATCACTGTCGCACCCCATCTTCTTTTTCATTTGAGTTCTCATTAAGCTCAAACATTTTGTTTGTTGGGTTTTACACATTATAGAGGAGAGAGACTATACAAAAGTCGAAGACATTGAGGATAGCCAAGAACCCATCTCATAGAGGGGGACTGGTAACATTATTTGTTCCCTTCGCAGGTGTTGGTTAATAAAATATATTCTTTATATATCTGGTTTCCATTAGGTTATTGGATTTATTTGTGCTTATTTAACTATTCCATCTTGTTATTTAACTATGTTTGTGGCATAGATCAGGGCTTTGGCAGGTTTTCTTTCTATCATTTGCTACAGATCTACATTGTTTAACAAAAATTTTTATTGTTTGGGTTGTTTGTCATCCACAACCTAAGGTGGTTTCTTTTCGTACACCTTCAAGGAGAAAACACAACAACACTCAGAAACATTATTCCTTTCTTTTGTAAGGATTTGATAGGGTAGTCTAGTTTAGAAAAAACCTCAATAAACATTCGAATACCCTATAATCCCCATGAAATATATAATTCTGACATATCTCTAGGTATGGGCCAACTCATAATTGCCCTCAGCGTTTTAGGTTCAATAGAGAGACCCTCCTTCAAAATGACATAGCCCAAATATTGTATTTTATCCTTATAAAACTTGCATTTACTGAACTTAGCATATAATTGATGTTGTTTTAAGGTTTGCAACACCAATATTTGATGTTCCTTCTGTTCCTCTTCATTTTTGGAATACACGAGAATGTCATCTATAAATACCAACACAAAGTTCTCAAGGCACTTACTAAGTATGATCTTCATTAAACACATAAATTTTGTTGGTGGATTTGTAAGGCCAAATGGTAACACTACAAATTCATAGTGACCATATTAGGTTCGGAAAGTTGTCTTATGAATGCTTTTATCTTTTATTCTGAACTAGTGATACTCAGTCCTCAACTCAATTTTTGAGAATATAGTTGCCCCCCTTACTTGGTCAAACAAACCATCAATATGCAGCAATGATTATTTTTTTTTATGGTTAGCTTATTTAACTATTGATAATTGATGCATATTCTAAATGTGCCATATTCTTTTCTTACAAATAACACGAGATCCTGCCAGGGTGAGACACTGAGTCTAATAGCCCTTACCAAGTATTTCCTTGAACTACATCTTCAATTCTAGTAATTCAAGAATACTCATTCGATAAGGTTCTCTAGACATGAGGGTTTCTACTAGCACTAGACCAATCAAGAAATATATGTCTGTAATAGGCCCATGTTAAAATTTCATGTAATAAAGTTAATAAAGGAAAAATAAGACCATGGTCATGGGATACATATTCCAAGCTGAATGTTGGGCAAGACATCCTAGTGGATGTTCGTTTGGTTTGTTATGGCTGAGGAGAAATTGGCAAAGGCATTGGAAAAGGATATGAAAAGGGAAAGAGGCATTAATTGTCATTTTCTTTATGAAAATAAATGAAAATAAGAGAAAAGGGAGGTGAAAGGTCACAGATTGCATGTGAGGAGGAAATTGAAGGAAAATAGAGGAAATTGAAGAAAATAGAGGCATCAAAGGCTTCTTAGGATCAATTCACATCTTTTTCATAGTTTTGGGTTGGATCGCTCTCTCTATTCCCCTCTCATATTGTTGCACACTTAGAGAATTCTTGGAGAATTCTAGCAGTGGAGAAAGGAAGGCAAAGGAAGGGAATGAAAGCAAAGGAAAGTAAGGATCAAGAAAGGAAGAGTTGGATTGAGCGACTAAAGAGGGATTAGTTACAGGTATCAAGTTGGATGTATGATTTCCTTACTTGTTTTGGCATGCATGGTACATGCATGTGTATATTTGGTTCTCTTTTGTCATTGGCATGGGTTTTGTCGGGCATGACAGTGATTTCAGCTTTTCCTTTCCATTTCTAGATAGCCATGGTGTGAGAGAGTTTTTTATACAGAATCTGTGACTATGGACAAAAGTGTCTTCCATAGGCCTAGTGGACTGGCCTAGAACAACAGAAAGAAAAGGGCATAATGTCTTCCTTAAAGTCATTGAATCATGGGGTGAGGTCTATCTAGAATCTTTTGTAATCTTCGCTCCTTCCTCGTCCTGTATGATCCAATCCTAGCTTTGATTGATATAATTAGAACATATAAAAGCAAACAACACAATCCAAATATGTACAACAAATATGTACCATAATCCAATCACTTCATTCAATAAATCAACACGGTATTTAAATACATTAAATCATAACATCATATATAGGAAAAAATTCTACTCTTTGTACTAATAGAAATGAAGAGAGTTACAAACATAAATAGGAGCTGATCTTATAAAAGAGATCCCCAAGTTGAATTTTCCTTTCCTTGCCACAAATTATGCCTCTATGTCACCCAGATGCACAAAATAATGACTCTCAAAGTAAGAACATGAAGGTAGAATCAATATCCAAAATCTAACCCATTGCTTATGGATGGTTGTAAATATATAGATGAGGGAGGTAGTTCATGAATTCTTATCTATTTACCAATCTAGGCTTGATATCCACTTGAGATAGGAGGACGAGCTCAAGGGATGAGAGGTGAAAACTCCAAGGTAGGATCAGAGAGGATTCGAGACTCATATCCAAGATAAATGGTTGAAAACAACCTCAGGAAGCTTCTAAAAGAGGAATCTTTGCGATTATTTTTAATTTTCCCAAACTTCTAGAATTCATGCACCACCAAGAATGAGCAACCTGTTGTTGATCAACACAAGTGTAGAGAGGGTTAACCTGGTGGTTAATTCTAGTTGCTAAAGGTTCAGGGTGCATTGTTTAAAATCTTGGAAACTCAGTAGTTAAGAGAAGAAACTTAGGGATTCAGCAGAGTCATGCTTAAGAATTTGTGTAGGGAAGATGACAATATGTTGAAGGATGTGAATTGATCATGTTTGAAGGCATATTGACCAGATGCAACAAAATGGCCTATAATAGATTCCACCCCAAATTGCAAAGTCAGAAATGACAACTGATGATTGAAGTGCTTTACCTTGTGACAATTCAGGATCAAGAAGAAACATTGAGATCATCATCTATTACAATACATTTACATCATGACATATTTGCTGAGGGTGGCATACCCATGCTCAGCACATAAGCTAACATTACATGTACAATGACCAAAATACATGCCCACGTATGACTGATGGTGGACCCATGACTGGATGAATTTTTTTATGATCATATCCATCATACATTGTGATCTTGTATTACTCCTGAAATCACAACCTATATGGATGAAACTAGATATGGGGTCTTCTGTCTTATTCACAAGACCAAGCAATGTACAAGTCTAACCATGTGAATTAATGAGTTGAAGTCGAACATGGTAGACATTGTATGATTACCAGCCAATGATGTAAGTTGTTAACATATGCGAGAGAAACCATTGATGATGTTAATGGCTCTCAAGGTACTCTAGTACATTTTGTATAGTGTGAATGAATGAGTTGATGTGGAACACCATACAAAATATTTCCGACGAAGGCCAATGATGTAAACATATCGCCGAGAGTGAGGAAAATTTCCATTGATGTATGCAAGCAACAAGGTACCAAAGGGGTGTTTCTAAATAAACTTCCTAGATAATTAGTTGAGGTTGATAGGAAGTGACCTATCACATGAGGGCTATGTTGTATCCCCCATCAACGACACGAAACATGTATGATGACTTGAGACAGAATGATTAGAATGATGTTGATATAGAAATGGATCAAGAACAATAGACATGGAATGATACATTAAGAGTATTGTAGCAAATATTTATAGAATGACTTCTCTTGAACACAGTGATGACACCAAAATGGATTTGGAAGCATTAACCCAAAACCAAAATGTAGGCTTTGAAAGGTTATGATAAACCAAAAGACAAGTAGGTTTCCCCACTTGAAAACCATGGAGATGAAGTGGAAGAAAGTAATGTTCAACAGAGACTCACTGCCATTAACAAGTGGAGTATCATGTTTCCCCAATTTCCCCAACCATTAGTAATTATTGGTCAATACCTCTTTATTTTTGACAAGATTGAGGAGGATAACATATGATTTATTTGTAAGTTCATCCTTTAGATGAACCACTCTTAGAATATTTAATGAACCCAGAGAAGGAGTGTTTTGGTCTTGTCATGATCAATGAGTCTGTTGTTGTTTGATGTTTTCACAAGTCTAGGGAAGGTGAAAATTTGACATATTTTTCATGTTTAGAGAGTTTTAAAAATAGGTGAAAAAGAAAACTCCAAATGTTCCTTTTCGTAGATAGTCTCTTCAACCCAAATATGTAGAAAAAAATACTCAGGAGAACCTCTTAGCCATGTTTGACTAAGGTATTCCTTTTTCGTAAGTAGTCTATATTAGTCTGAAGAAGGGTTAAACTTGTACTAAATAGACATATTTTCAATTACTTTAATGATGTCAAAAAGACAAGTTCTTGGTAACCTTTTCATATTTTGGGAGACCCAAAAGAGTTGAAAGAGGACTCCACCTAAAGGAATGGGTGGTATAAAGGGTAGCAATTGGTTTTGGTCATGATGGAACTACTCAAAATTTGAAAAGTTGAGGAGGTTGGCTGATAAGGCCACTCATCGCAATTGTTCCTCAAGAAAGATTAAAAAAAAACCAAGTAAAAGCATATGATCGACTGAGCAGATGGTGACAGTGGAATAAGAAAATCAAGGCTCATCTGGAAAAAATAGGCTGATAGAAAATGGAAATCGTTAGGGATAGGATGAGAATGGTTTCATTTTTTACACAATATTGAAACATGGGAAACTATTCTTGAAAATACTTGAATATGGTTTTATTTTTTCACAAGCTTGAAATAGAGAAAAACTATGCTTAAGAGTGGTTTCATTTTTACACAAGCTTAAAATAGAGAAAAATATATGCTTGAAATAAGTTTGCATGCCCCAAACATAATGACTCGATTTAAGGTACATGCATCTCGAGCTTCATTTCATTCACCTAAGTAGACTACTAGTTACTAATAGTTGGATGGAATGAAGATTCATTTACAAGATCAAGTGAAAGAATTGACTGGGAATTTACGAGATCTAATTAAAGAATCAAATTGAAATGGTAATTGTTTCATTTTTTAATGAGCTTGACACAGGAAAATAACGCTACTCTTGGAACCTTGCTTTAATTTTTAATGAGCTTGATACAAGAAAATGAACTCTGATCGAAAATCTTGTTTTGTTTTTTAACGAGATTGACACAAGAAAAAAGAACTTTGCTTAGGAAGCTTATTTCATTTTTTAACAAGCTTGACACAAGAAAAAGAACTCTCCTCAAGGCACCTTGTTTCATTTTTTAATGAGATTGACATAAGACAAGGAACTATGCTTGGGAAGCTTGTTTCATTTTTTAACGAGCTTCACACAAGAAAAATAACTCTACTTTGGCACCTTGTCTCATTTTTTAATGAGCTTGACATAAGAAAACGAACTTTACTCAGATGAACCTTGATTCATTTTTTAATGAGCTTGACATAAGAAAACGAACTTTCCTCAGATGAACCTTGATTCATTTTTTAATGAGCTTGACATAAGACAAGAAACTCTGATCCAAAATCAAACCATGGCCTCCAAGAAACCATACCTTCTAAGAGGTTATCATCAGCTAGAATAACAATGTCCTGGAAGGGATACATATCAAAGGATCCAATGTAAAGACCATGCTCCAATTCCCCTAATAAAAGATTCACCATATCACTTACTAGATCTAGGTCGAAAGAAGTTGAGCAGAAAGTGAAAGGCTAATGTTCATCAGTAGGTATGTGAATGGGATAGGTCGCCACATACTTAACTTGTTCAGGTAAGATACCACTTGCATATTCGAAATTCTTAGGGAAGTAGGATGATTGATAGTCAAATTAGGACCAAAAAATGAAATTTGATCAATATTCACAATCCTTCGATCATGCGAGTGTCGATAAAAAAACATTCAACATAGTCTCTCCACGGGATAAAATTGAATTCTAGAGGGTCTATGACAACCATAACATCAATACATACAATTTTTCCTCCCAAGGTAACAGGAAACTAAGGAAGGATCCCTAAGGGTTGACTGCTTCTTCTATTAAAAGCTAACAAATTTAGAGTAGTGGAAACAAGTTGTGGGGAACCCAAAGCTTGCCAAGCAGAGGAGGATATAATACTAACAGAAGCTCCCTAATCTATAATAGTGTGATGGATATTTTGATCATAATTCTTTACCATGATCTTAAAAGGAATTTAAGAAGGGAGATGAGGTTCTGCCAATCGACTCCAATCAAAGGAAATGGTTTGTTTACTTGGATGGGGTTTCGTAGGAATGGGATAAATGCCCCTTTATTTCGTAGAATAAGAAGAAACAAGAAGAAACTGAGTAGTATGATCCTCACTCTCTATAGGAAAAGTACAATTAACAGAAGGTGGAATCAGGTCAACCATTTTCTCAATCAATGGTTGGTTGGGAACTAAATCATGGGATTCACATTCAAAGAGAGTGGGATTGATTCGATTCAGATTATGATCAATCACTTCATCAACTAGTGGAGGATTGGGAGAAATATTTTGATAACAATTTGGAAGTCTTGGCTGAGAATTTTTAAGGTTTCCCAACACTTTTGATGTTTTATCCATATTAGGAAAAAGGTGAATAGGATGATTCCCTTCACATAAACTACAAGGAAATTTGACTTTACCAGCATGCTCTCCAAAATATGACGAGAAAGGTTGATGTGAGTCTGTGGATCATGCTTATAATATCTTGGGAATACTAGGACAATCTCTAAGAAGGTGGTCACCCTTACATAATATGCAAGGGAATTTAACTTTGGGGGGTTAATTTGAAGGTTCCTCCATACTAGTTGCATTCATAGCAATGGTTGCTTGGTTTTCCCCCTACTCATTTTTCTTCTTCTTAATCTTCCTTTTCTTCTTCTTCTTATCCACTTGGTTACTTTGAGGCTTTCACCAAATGAAGTGAAAGAAGACCGAATAGACAAAGAAGGAAAAGGGTCAATTTTAGGATCAACTTGAGGTTGATATTGTTCAGGTGGAGGAGAACATGGTTAATGAGAATTTTGGACATTTAGAACCATAGGGGTAAAAAAAAACCAAACTGGAAAACCAATGGTAAATATGGGAAGGGACAATGTTTCCATATTTCCAAAAGGCGAAAATGGACTAGGATTCCCATTAGAGGGGATTCCTTGATTGGAAAACTTTGGAATTTTCGCCATTAGTCTCAAACAAAGATCCACTTAAGGAGTTATTCCATAATGAGGACGTTGTTCCGTGATGAATTAGTTGATGTTATAAATTAACAACAAAAATAAATAAAAAATGGGTAGCTAGGAAAAAGGTTTGACCAAGCAACTGTGAATTGCAATGAACACCTTGGAGAACCAAGGACTTAACATACATGCATGCAATCTCCCTAAATGTTGTGTTTAGTATATCACGATATTCAAAGCAGCCGACTCGGTTACCTATGGCAAGGACAAAAACCTATGGTGAATTTCCAAAATATACTCAATGGTATGTGGAAGTGTAGCCCATAGTAGTGTTATCTGATGTGTAACCATATGATGTGAGCATTCCCATATACTTTTCATGCATGGAGCACCATCCGATATACCTGAAAGTACGTGGAGAATGATATGATACAATTATGTACATGGAATGAGATATCACCCCCAGAATGTAACGCTGACAAGAAATGATATCTCCTACATTTAAAGATGCTGAAACATGTCTCTAGCCTAGACCTCTATTTGTGTCATTAAGTTACAAATGCTCCTTAGGTTGATTTAGAAAATTTTAAAGTTTATCTTGAATTATGTTTCGATTTCAATGCTCAAAACTCGATGTCACCTGAAAACACCTATGATGTAACTAATATGATAAAAATAACTCTTTTCATTTTCCTTTTAACAATGAAAGGCATAACTAAGTATCGAAACAACCAATCAATCAACAATGCAACGAAGAAGTGATGCAACAATCGATCTCCTCAACTTCACTATTCCAATAAAAATCAAAGCCATATATGCGATGCAAAGAGATTTTTATTTTCATTTATTTTAATGTTTCAATGCAAATAAACATATCAAAGCAAATTGATCACCGACAAAAAGAAACCACATAGAATTTCACTGTAATGTAAAAGTGAGTTTTCAAGTTCAACAATCAATCTATGCATACAACCTGAATTTGACAAGAAGAAAGAAATAAAGATAAAAATCTTATCAAAAAGGTGATGTCACCCAGAAGTGATTAACACTCATACACAATTTGCCCCCCCCCCCCCCCCCCCACCCCCTCCACGATGATTGAGGGGTAACATTTCTATAAAAATGAAAGCAAAAACACGCAATTTCACACTAGGGATTTTTAATTTCACACACAAAACCCTATATGCAATGCAAAGAAATTTTTATTTTTGATTTCCTCTTAATTTTCAAAATGAGAGAAAACTAATATGCATGTCTAATCACTAATAAAACCAAAATTTTTAGAATGATGACTGTAACATCAATTCTTTCAAGCAATCAATGACTAAACAAATCAATTTTCTAATGACCTAATGACAAGAACAAGGAAAAATCTAAACAAATTATCATCAAAGGAACTCAAAACCACAATAAAACCATATGGAGGCTTCTGAGAGACATTAATTCATAGAGGGACACAAGGAAGAATGGCTGGAAGAAGGCTTAACAGATAGAAAATCAAAAGAAGGAAAATTTTGGCATGAAACAGGGATCAACACAGGTGTAGAAGGGGTACCAAGTGGTTAATGCTAGTCCGTAAAGGGCTAGGGTGTGATGGACCTTAAAATCTTGGAAACTTAGTAGTCAAGAGCCAAAAATTAGGGATTCAACAGAGTCATGCTTAGGGATTTGTGTACGGATGATGAAATTATGTTGAAGGATGTGAATTGGTCCTGTTTCAAGGCCTATTGACTAGATGCGACAAAATTTCATATACTAGGGTCCTTTCATTGGTTGAGATTTGGATTTCTAGTTGGTTTTGGAATTGGGTGAGATGGTCTCAGGAAAATTCCCAAGGGCCAAGGAATCCCTTGACTAGTAATGGCAGGATTTTAGTAAAGCTTAAGGGTGGAGATGAGAAAAATCCTCAAGGTATTGGTGAATAAATATGGAGGTATGCTTTCTTTTTTAGGGTCTAGTGATCCCTTGACTAGTTTTGGCAGGATTTTGGTAAAGCCTTGTATTATGCGTTTCTTTATTTAAGCCTAGAAATGCCTTGACTAGTTATGGCGGGATTGTGGTAAAGCCTAGTTGTGTAGGTACTTGTAATGGACCTAGGAGTACCTTGACCAGTTTTGGTGGGATTGCACTAAATCCTAAGGAAGCCCGGTTGCTTTTTTGTGAGCCCCACATTCATGCTTGGAATATGGCACAAGGGTAATTGGCTAAAAGAAATATTTGGTTTAGCCTAATCTATGTTCAGGTGGTATGTGGAAGTCCCTAACTTCGTTAGATTTTCCATAAGTTAATAATACCTCTTTTCCTCTTGTATTTTATGAGGAAATGTACTTGTTTAGATGTGGATTTGATGGTTGTTTTATTATTGTTATTATTCTTGTTATATGTTGGTTATAAGCATAGTTTTATGATAAATTCTAGTTATTGCTATTATCATGTTTAGATTGGCAAATGATTGGTTATTGAATGCATGACATAATAGATTTTATTGTAGCTATTATGAGATGGAATTAAACCTTATTGATGATTCTTCGATGAGTATGAGACCCCTATGTTTAGATATGAATTTATGACCTGTAGATTTCATGTTCACATTATGTTTGACGAAATGTCTATCATGGTTAGGCCGGGCTAGGTGAAGTCCTTGATCAAGTTTTATATTAAAGGCTTTGTCTTTGTGTCATTTATCATTTTTGAAATTCAAATTAAGTTATTGGAAGTGGTTGGGAATCATGCCCTGAAAAGGTGGCTAAGATTTTAGGATCACATGCTCAAAACTGGGAAATCTAGATTGCATTCACCAAGAGGCAGGGTTATCATAGTGACTAAAGGTTTACAATCACTGTCTTACCTTATCATCAGAGATTGGGGCTCCATATCACTGTAAAAGAAATTTAACTCAGGGTTTGGGCACCTTGACTAGTTTTTTAGCTCCTAGGAGTCTTGTAGCACCTAAGAGAAGTCAATAAAGTGTCAGCTTGTCAATACCACTTCCTTAACTATACTTAGGAGGTTGATTCATGTCATAGTATCCCTTATCTCATTTTTACCTTGGAAGGCTGATGAAAGTGGTTAAATGTGGGAGGGGTGGTTTTAGAGCATGGTTCACTACTTGTACTGGACGGGTGGAATGTGTGTGCCATATGTGCATTTCATTTGTCTATGTGGTTGTTATGCATGCATTTTCATTGATATGGTTGTCATGCGTAAGGTCATGGTATGTAGTTGGTATTGTCATGCATGATGTTATTATATTGATGTGATTATGATTATACATGTATCATGCTAATCTGGATCGATTTTGCAAATGAGATAGCCTCCCCTGACCTTCAATGAGGTATGTTGATTATGTTTATATTTTGGTTTAGCTTACATGGTATATGTGCAAGAAGAAGAAGATCAAAGATGAATAGAAAAATGGTGGACTGCACTTCACAAAACTCCCCTTATAGATCAGATGAAAAACCAAGAGATGAGTACTCTCTAGACATAGCAGACACACTGAGAAGTTTAAAGGTAGATATAAGAAGTTACCAATTATATAATGGTTGGATCATTCAACCAAATTAGAGACTTTCTAGGGCATGGGAAAAACAAGCAGAGGTTAATGCAGTCATCCTTCATAGCTCATCAAATTTGCAGAGAGATGGACAACCACAGATGAGTTATGGATAGGAGGACAGGACTAATGGAGCATATGGTAGAAGGTCTCATGGTGGCCATAGTTTGGATAGGGATGACACATTTAAAAATGGAAAAATATTGGATATTCCTGATAAGAATGGAAATTGAC
This sequence comes from Pinus taeda, assembly GCA_000404065.3. Classification (NCBI taxonomy): domain Eukaryota; kingdom Viridiplantae; phylum Streptophyta; class Pinopsida; order Pinales; family Pinaceae; genus Pinus; species Pinus taeda. Next base: position 47,664 of record APFE030869171.1, on the reverse strand, counting down.
ATGGGTCCTACTCTAGTTCTGGTTCAGAGAAGTATCATGGTCATCATCATTATCATCCTTATAGGAAGAGTGGCAGGGGATAGTTTCCATATGATTTAAATAAAGTCAAGGCACCTACATTTGATGGAGATTTGAAGAAGTTGTAAGATGCATAGCCATGGTTTCTTGGGATGAATAAATTCTTTAAGCTGCATGATTACATAGAGAACATGAAAGTCAGGATAGCTATTTTGAGTCTCAAAGGGAAAGAATACATTTGGTGGGAAGATGTCAAGCACGTCAGGAACATCAGGACAAAGGAGTTGAGTTGGCATGAATTCAAGAGAGTTTTCAGGAAGAATTACTTGTTAGAGAGGTTTTATGATATTAAAGCCAGGGATTTCTATGAGCTGAAGATGGGATCAATGATAGATGAGGAGTACATGACTAATTTCTTGGGGTTATTGAGTTATGTGTCATATATTAAGGATGATAAAGCCAAAGTTGAGATATTTTTCAATGGATTTCCATTAACATTCAAGGATTGGATTGAGTATGATGAGCCTTAATCATTGGAAGAAGTCATTGGGAAGTTGAAGCACTATTATGAGCAATCAAAGCGTAAGACCAAATCTAAGCAAGGTTGTAAATGGAATGACAAGAATAAAGGTAAATGGGCACCGAAGTGAAAAATACCTCAGCATGCAGTTGAGAATGATAATGATGCTCCTTGCCATTGAGAAGGGACATGGGTCACATCTTGAAGAGCCACAGAGCAAAGGTGATGGTAGGAGACATTTGCAGTGTTGGATATGTTACAAGAAGCATATTAAGAAGGATTGTACGTCATATCAATGTGGTAGTTCTATAATCTAAACTGCTCAGGAGTCACAAATAGTTGGGGATTCTACAGAGAGAAATACTTGGATCCATGCAACATTGGTTAGCATGCACACAAGCCACCAGGAATCTATTATTGATATGGATGGTAAGATTTGTGGTCAACTTATATGTAATTTTATTGACCCTAGATCTAATTATAGCTATGTTAACCTTGACCTAGTGGATAAGTGTTGTTTGAAAAAATAAGTGCATGTAGAGTCTTGGCTGGTGAATTTTGATATAGGTACTAATAAAAGAGTTCATCATTGAGTAATAGCTTGTGTATTTCAGTTGAATAGTATGCTTAGTACATCAGCACATCTGAATGTACCTCCTTTGCGTTCTTATAATATGATTATGGGTATGGATTAGTTTTATCTTCACATGACTAAGGTTGGTTGTTATGAAAAGGTTATTGAGTGCTTGGATGACAATGGAGAACAAAGAATATTGTAGTGTAAGAAAAAGGCAACATCAGTTAGAATGGTTACAGCTATGCAGGAAAAGTGCAGTCGCAAAAAAGGGTGTGTATATTTTATAGTGCACATTTCTAGTGATAAAGGTAAGGATGTCGAGGATCTAGAAGTCATGAAGTCTTACTCGGTCTTGTAGCAATTCTAAGATGTATTCCAAGCATATATTTCAGAGTTACCACCACCTCATAAGGAAGTGGAATTTTCTATTTAGTTAGTACCAGGAGCAGCACCAGCATCAAAGGAAGCTTACATGATGAGCACCCCAGAGTTAGTGGAATTGAAGTTGTAGCTTAAGGAAACACTTAACTAGGGATACATTAGGCCAAGTGTGTCACCTTGGGGTGCACTAGTGTTGTTTGTAAGTAATAAGGGTAGTACTCCCAGGTTGTGTATTGGTTACATGCAACTGAATAAGGTTATGAGAAAGAACAAGTATATGCCATCAAGGATCGATGACCTATTTTATGAGTTGAAGGGAGAAACAATGCTCTCAAATATTGATTTGAGATCAAGATATCATCAGGTATGCATCAAAGAAGAAGACATCTAGAAGACTACTTTCCATACCAAGTATGGGAATTATGAGTTTGTAGTAGTTCCTTTTGTTCTAACTAATTCTCTTGCTACTTTCATGTGTTTAATGAATAGTGTTTTGCATCCTTAACTGGACAAGTTTGTGATTGTATTCATTGATGATATATTGATATATTCTAAGAATGAGGAATAGCATGGAACACTTAACAACAATATTAAGATTGCTAAGATAGCATCAGTTGTATGCCAAGCTTAGTAAGTGAAATTCATTTCAGATAGAACTCCATTATTTGGGGCATGCGGTTTCCAAGGAAGGTAGAGTAGTGGATCCAGAAAACATAATAGTTATCATTGAATGGGAAACTCCCAGCAATGTGGATGAGGTCATATCATTCATGGGTTTAGTAGGTTACTGCAAGAGGTTCATCAAGAAATTTTCACATATTTCCTATCCTATTACATCATATCAAATAAAGGGAAATAAATTTGAATCGACAGAGGAATGTGCAACAGGTTTTGAGGATTTGAAGCAGTTTCGACAAATGTTCCAGTTTTAAAGATTGTGAATCTAGATAAAGAGTTTGTGGTGTGTACAAATTTTTGCAAGAAAGGACTTAGTGGAGTCTTTATGTAGGATGGAAAAGTGGTATGCTATGACCCAACAAACCTAAATGAGTAGGATAAAAACTCTGTGACACATAATCTTGAGTTGGCAGCAATCATTCATGCATTGAAGATGTGGAAGCACTACCTCTTCAATGGGAGGTTTGTATTGATAAGTGATCACAGTGGGTTGATATACTTGTTTTCCCAACCTAATATGAATTTCATTGAAGGTATATGGTTGGGAACGCTCAATGAGTTTGAATTCAAGATGAGGTACATGAAGGGTAAAGAGAACAAGGTTGCAGATGGTCTTAGTAGAAGGGTGCAAGTAAATCACATAGTTGTTGTGAGTTCATATGGGACGTATTTACAGGATCAGATCTTATAGGAAGGAAACAAAGATGACGAGTACAGAGAGCTTAGGCACAAGTTATAAAAACAGGGTACAGGTGATGAGGATGTGGATTATCATCTCATAGCAGATAGCTTGGTGAGATTTAGGGATAGGATCTATGTGCCAAAAAATAGTGAACACAAGAAGCTTACCTTGAGGGAATTTCATGTTAATTTGTACTCAGGTCACCCAGAATATTAGAAGACATTGAGAGTGGTTAAGGAGTTCTACTACTAGATGAATATGAAGAAAGAGATAGCTAATTTTGTTGCAAGATGTTTGGATTACCAATAGGTAAAAGCATAGTGTAAGCATATATATGGTCTATTCCAGTTGATTATGATTAGAGAGTGGAAATGGGAGATCATTTCCATGGAATTTATTACACTTTTAACGAGAATATCTAGAAAACATGATTACATCATGGTTTTGGTTGATATGTTTACTAAGGTAGCTCACTTCATAGCCATTATGTCTACTTATTCAACTAGTGAGGTAGAATAGATCTTCATCTGGAAGATAGTGAGGTTCCATGGTGTTCCATAGAATATTGTGTCAGACGGAGATTCTAAGTTCACTTCCATGTTTTGGAAGGATTTATTTTCACATTTGGGTATAGAGTTGGACTTCAGTACAACTTATCATCCACAGACAAATGCACAGACAAAGAGGGTCAACAAGAAATCGGAGGGCATGTTAAGAATTTATGTTATGCACCAACTGAGGAGTTGGGAGGAGTATATTCCATTGGTTGAGTTTTCTTACAATAATGGGAATCGAGATTCACTAAGGATTATTCTATTTGAGGCACTTTATAAGAGGATTTATAATACTACCATTAGTTGGAGTGATTCGGTGACCAGGGTGTTGATCAGACCGGATATGTTGGTAGAGATGGAATATGAAATGCAGGTTATCAAGAAGAATCTAAATTAAGCATAGGATAGACAAAAAAGTTATGCAGATCAAAACAGGGCATTTAAGGAGTTTCAGGTTGGGGAACATGTGTACTTGTGCATCAAACCCAAGAAGAGATCATTAAGGATTAGGTCATGTGCGAAGTTGGCACCTCAATATTGCAAGTGTTTCGAGATCCTTGGGAGGATTGGACTAGTGGCCTTCATACTTGCACTTCGCTCGACAGTGAAAGTCCATGATGCTTTCCATGTTTCATTGCATAAAACATATGTGAAATATGTTGATCATGTGATTGATTGGTCTGTATTATAGGTGAATCCAGAAGGATCCAGAAGGAGACTTCCAGCTTGAACCTCAATGCATTTTTCAACTGAAACAACTCATGCTCAACTAAGAAATCGAGAAAGTTAAAGTGTAGTGGAAGCACTTTGGGCCCGATGAAGCTACATGGGAGATGGATGATCAGATGTGGGATATGTATCCTTCATTATTTTCCAGTTGAGGCAAGGGATTTTTTTTATATGTATATATTTATGAATGTTTGCTATTGTAAATACCGTAATGATTTGCATTATAAAGCTCCAATAAATGGTATGGTTGTTATGTTGTCATATTTTTCATGTAGATTTTCCTTTCAACAAGTTGTTTATTGTAAATATTACATCGAGATAATTTATAAAGCTCCATAGGCAATATGTTTTGGTTTACAGTGGTATTATTGGTTATAAATGTCATTGAATGTCGAGGATATTGTTCCCCTAAGGGGGAGGGGTTTGTAACCCCCTGGGCTAAATTATCATGTAATAAAGCTAATAGAGGAAAAATAATACCAACGTCATGAGACACATATTCCAAGGTGAATGTTGGGAAAAACATCCTAGTGCATCTTCATTTGATTTATTATGGTTGAGGGGGAATTGGCGAAGGCATTGAAAAAGGCTTCGAAAAGGAAAAGAGGCATTGATTGGCATTTTATTTATGAAAACAAAGGAAAATAAGATAAAAGGGAGGTGAAATGTCATAGGTTGAATGTGAGGAGGAAATTGAATGAAAATTAGAGGAAATTGAAAAAAATAGAGGTGTCAATGATAAAAAGCCTTATGAGGTTTAGTTCATATCCTTTTTACATTTTTGGGCTAGAGCTCTCTCCCTATTCTCTCTCTCATACTCTTGCACTCTTAGAGCATTCTTGGAGAATCCTACCAGTGGAGAAAGGAAGGAAAAGGAAGGACAAGAAAGCCAAGAAAAGCAAGGATTAAGCAACAAAGAGTTCGATCAAGCGTCTACAATGCGATTACTTGCACGTATAGAGTTTCATGTATGATTTCCTTGCTATTTTTAGTATGCATGGTACATTCACATGTATATTTGATTCCCTTGTTGTCACTAGAATGGGTTTTGTCGAGTGTGATAGTGGTTTTAGCTGTGGATTTGATTTTTGGATAACCATGGTGTAACAAGGTTATTTGATTGGTTGATATTTGGATTGTCGAATGGTTTTGGAATCGGGAGAGGTGGTCTCACAAAAATTCCCAAGGGCATAAGAATCCCTTGACTGGTACTAGTGGGATTGTAATAAATCCTAAGGGTGGAGACAATAAAATCTCCCAATTTATTAGTGAAGAAATCTAGAGGCATCAAAGCTTGTTTAGGGCCTAGTGATACCTTGACCAGTTTTGGCTAGATTGTGGTAAAGTCTAGTAGTTTATGTTTCTTTGTTTGAGCCTAGGAATCCCTTGATTGGTAATGGTCGGATTGTGGTAAAGCCTAGTTGTGTAGGTGCTTGTATTAGGCCTAGGAGTCCCTTGACTAGTTTTGGTGGGATTGTGGTAAATCTTGATGAAGCTCAAGTTGTTTTGTTGTGAGTCCCACATTCATGCTTGGAATATGGCATGAGGGTGATTGGATAAAAGAAAGATTTGGTTCAACCCAATATATGGTTAGGTGGTGCGTGAAAGCCTCTGACTTGGCTGGATTTTTCATAAATAAGAGGTCTTTTCCTCTTATATTTTATGAGTAAATGTACTTGTGGTGATCTGGCTTTGATGGTTGTTTTATTATTTTTATTATTCCAATTATATGTTGGTTATAAGGATGGTTTTATGATAGATTCTCACTCGAGATCTTATCATGTTTTGATTGGTAAATAATTGGTTATTGAATGAATGACTTGGTAAATGTTATTGCAACTATTGTGAGAGGGAATTATACCTTCTTGATGATTCTCAGATAAGTATGAGACACTTATGTTTATATATGCATTTATGACCTATAAATTTCATGTGTTTGATGAAATTTATGTCATGTTTAGGTTGGGCTAGGTCAATTTCTTGATCAAGTTTTGTGTTAAAGGATTTGTCTTTATTTCATTTATCATTTCTGAAAGTCTCATTAACTTTCGGTTAGTGGTTGGGAGTTAGGCCGTGCAAAGGTGGCTAAGATTTTTGGTTGCATGCTTAGAGCTAGGAAATCTAGACTGCAGTCACTTTGAGGCAGGGTTTTCCGATCGAATGGAGGGTTACAGTCATTGGCATTCCTTTTCATTAGAGAAAATGGGGTTCCATGATCAGAATGTGGATTAGGGGAAAAAATTTCTCAAAAATAAAAGTGATCAGAATCAATCAAAACTTGAACGAATGCATCTATCTTGGAGATATGATCCCAACACAACTCATTTCACTCAAAATGGAGTTCGTATGAGAAAGTTAGAGCCTGTTGTCCATTTTGTAAAACAGGCAAATTTTGGGTACACGCTGACTGGGATGCTAACTAGGCATCTGTAAAGCCTAGTTAGCAAAAAGAATATTCCAAGGAATATTTCTTAGAATATTCTTGGAATATTCCCATAGGTGGCTCAATCATGTTTTGACATTTGTCGGCATGTGATTGGTCTATGGCATTTTTGCTGGACCAATGAGAGGTTGACACGTGGCAAGATCAGAGGATGCCATGTGCCCTCTCAAAGGTTAGTTAAAAGTTTATTGGCAAGCCAGGGAGTCAAACCCATGACCTCACCTACACAAGCACCAAGAATTACTGCTACACCACAACCATTAGACTTAATAATCTATGAGCACACATTATATTTAAATGTTAATGCATCAAAGTTTGGAGGTAAGGCTAACCTTAGCCATATCATGTGAACAAGGTAACCTTAACCACTAGTAGTTCCATAATTGTCAAGGTAGCCTAACCGGTAGGTAACCGCTAGCATGTGACAAATAACCCCTTAATCACTAGCATTAAGTGCTAACCGCGTGGATTAATGCACTAAGTGGAGATTAATGCTAATTAGATTGTGCTTATCCACTAATTGATTTTGGATTTAGGTTGGAAACATTTTTGGGGGATCTGCTAAGTTTGGAACTACTCCAAATTCGGTGGAGTTAATTGGAGTTTCTCTAGATTTAGTGGAGATTTCCTAGGAAAAATTGAAGAAGCCATAACTTTGGTAGTTTTCAACGAATTTTGGCTCAGAGAAGTCCAATTGCAAAGCTTGGAAAGTCATTTATGGGGTTTTTGGGTTTTCTAAATCCAATGGAGTAAGTTTCAAAGACATTGGAGCACTGCAGGTGCATGTAATCAGATAATTGACCATTAATCCAAAGAGGGCCTAGACATTGAAGCATGTCCAAGGAGATGTAGCCCAACAGGGGTGAACTCCTTTATCATCTTTCTGTTATGAGTTTTATGTGTTTTACTTCTCTGAAATTTACTTGTTGTATATGTGTTTTTAAACATCTAGTTAACCTCATAAATTTCTCATAAAATACAATTAATACTTGACACATAAATCTTCACATTTTGAGTAGTTTGAGAGGATCCTAAAACATATTTTTAATATTGCTAAGGGATCTTTCATAGCATTAACAAGTTTGCCCAACATTTCAGATCAAGTTGGTATCAGACCACAGTTAGCTCATTTTAACCCTAATATGGTTTGCCAAGGTTAGCTAGAAAGTTAACTATTTCCTTTGTATTTGTGCAAAGAGAATTTAACTGTGTGCAATTTTATGTGTGAAAGATGGAGATGGATTGAGATGCTTCTTTGTCGAGAAATTTTTTGAATATTTGTGAAGATTTTTGTTGCATTACAAATGTGATGGTAGCTTCAACAAGTGATGTTTCTAATCCATCTTCCTTAGCAAGACTCTTTGATGAAGAGATGTTGCAAGAGCATATCATCATGAGAGATATGGTGCAAGAGTTGTATGAAGATAGGAAGGAGAACAATATAATTCAAGATCAGTTTATGGCCATGAAGGAGGAGAAGCAAGAGCTTCTTGAAAAGATGCATGAGATGGAGATTCAACTCTATGATGCCAAGGAAACCCTAGCCAAGTATGTGCATGAAAATGAGGTATGGAATTCAAGTTTATCATCAATTTCCTCTCAAACCAAATGTTTTGGTGCTTTTGAAAGAAAAACTAGTGGAAAAGGATCCACATTATTGATGAAGATGGGCTATGAAGGTATAGGGTTAGGCAAACATGCACAAGGCATAGTTGAGATAATTGTTGTTGAGGAAAGGCCTATGTATTTGGGTCTTGGTTATGGATAACATGATGGAGAATGCTCCAAAGCCAAGGAGGCACATGAAGGTGTACCAAGAGGGACTTTCATTACATGTTCATTACCTCAAGCTTGTGAATTTTGTGTTCATGAGGAATGCAAAAGTTTTATACCCACTTTGCAAGAATATTCTCATAAGCGTGTAACTAGCGAAAATGAAAAATACGAGGATGTTGAAAGCTCTAAGGTCATTGAAACCACTGTTTGTATTCTAAAGAGAGCCACTACCTCATCAAATTCACCTCCTCACGAAGGTGACAAAGGTGAATGTTCAAGGTATAAATCTGTCTTTAATCAAGTTTTTTTTATTATGATAAACATGCTAAATTGTCACATAAGATTTGGAGAAAATTTACATGTTCCTCTTGTGGTTTAAACAACCATAATGTTCTGAGGTGTTAGAAGAGGATATCCATACATAGGAAAATTCCAAAACAAAAGAGACAGAAATCCAAAGGTCCATTGGATAATGGAAACCATGTTGAAAAGAAGATGTAATTATTTTTCACTCACTGCCATAAGCAAGGTCATCTTATAGAAAAGTGTTGGACTTTACAACCAACAAGTCATCCATGACATTTGAAGAAGGTGGAGAGAGATTTTGGCAAGAGTGGAAAAGAGGATTCCATAATTGATGTGGGTCAAGATGATACACATGATGAAGTGCAGTTGAAAGAAGTGTCGATGAAATGGTTTGGAAAGAGATGGTTATATTTATTAACAAATCAAGGCCTTGTATTTCTTTTAATAATTGATGTAAATATTGCCTTATTGATGCATTTCCTTGTTATTTTGATGCATTTATTTTCTCCTGAAATTATGCTGCATATTGCATGAAGCAAGATGTTGGAAAAGTAGAGTTATGATTGACTCACTTAGATGCAACAAAGATGGCAATTTACAACTAGAAATTTGCATGCATGTTGCATTCTTGAACTTGCATGCTTATGCTAGGAAGGTCTTCGAAAATGGAGTATGTTGACTCACTTTATTGCAATAAATTTAGTCATTTGAACTCTTTAAGCACGCGTACATACCAATGGTATTCTTTTACTTGTGATTGTACTTGTGAGAGAGTTTAGAATTGTTATATATGCATGAGAGTTTGTGTGTGAAAAATGGAATTTTTAATAGTTTCATTGTGCTTGAACATGCATGAGTGATTTACTTGTGTTGGTTGATTGCTTTATTAACATGTATGTTGTCAACTTCAAAATGTTGATCATTTGCACATGCATGAGTGCGAGCTTGTGTTAGTCAATTGATTGTTACATGTATGTTATATCGACTTGGAAGAGTTGATTTTTTCTCCAAATATGAAAGGGAGATGTGATGAATTGTTTCATGAGAATGTGGAATTCTAGTTGTAAATTGTCAAGTTGTTGTACATGCTTTTGTTTGATTTGAAAGTTAGTTGTTTGAAGAAGTATGTTTTGTCGACTTGTGTTAGTAAACCATCAACTAAACACAAATATGGTTTATACACCAAGATGTAAGAGCACATGGCGATGTTCACATGAGGTGACATTTGTTTCTTTGATGAAGCAAAAGGAAGAGGTCGTCGAGTTATATTCTTGCATGAGCGTTTTTCATGGTTAATGGTGTTTCTTGTGACAAGATGTTGTAGGATTTTGGAAGGTTTGTGCTTGAGCAAGAGGCTCATGATTAGCCTTCATACTCAAATCATGACATGAGTAGCATGTTAATACTAGAGGATGATGGAATCAAGAAGCAAAAGTGGACAAAAAGGAAAAAAAATTGCAGCCCTTGTAAAACATCAAATGGTCTACAATGTGATTTGATGTGTTCACGCCAAGAAGCAAAAGAGATGGTGAATACATTTCCAGATGTGGAATTTGGAACCGTGGAGGTAAAAGAATGGTCATTTCTTTTCTTGTTATCACTGATATTGGAACTCATTATTGTAGCTCACTTAGATGGGTTTAACTTAGAAAAGTGGTTTACGAGGAGAAGCTTGCATCAAATGCATGTGTTGCAAAGGAGGAATATGATTCTCAGTGGGAAGGCCATTAGTAAATTTTCCAAGCATTGAGGGATCGCTTTAGTACAACAGGGTTTTTAATCAACAAGAAGCTAGCAAGTGTTGGATTAGGTCAGTAGAAAAAGGAGAACATGGGTTGAAGTACTAAGCCATTTGCAAGGAAAGGCATGTCAATGAACCCAAGTGGTTTCCATGGAGATTTTTCCAAGTAGAATCAATTAATAAAACTTGGGAAGGAGAAGAGCATTCAACTCTCATCAAATAACCATCTTTTGTGGGTCCAAAACCCTATTAGTGGGAAGGAGCGATCAAAATCTGGATTAGGGGAAAAAAAATTCTCAAACATAAAAGTGCTCATAATCGATCAAAACATGAATGACCACATCTGTCTCAGTGATACGATCCCAATGCAACTAATTTCACTCAAAACGGAGTTCGTATGAGAAAGTTAGAGCCTGCTGTTCATTTTGTAAAACATCAAAATTTTGGGTACATGCTGACTAGGCATATGTATAGCACAGTCATAAAAAGAATATTCCAGGGAATATTCCTTGGAATATTCCTAGAAGATTCTTGCAGGTGGCTCAATCAGATTTTGACATTTGTCAGCACATGATTGGTCTATGGAACTTTTGGTGGACTAATGAGAGGCTCACACGTGGCAAGCTCAGAGGCTACCACATGCCCTCTCAAAGGTCAGTTAAAAGTTTATTGGTAGGCCGGGGAGTCAAATCAGTGACCTTGCCTGCACAAGCACCAAGCATTATCACTACACCACAACCATCAAACTTAATAGTCTATTGGCACATGTTATACTTAAATGTTAATGTGCCGAAGTTTGGAGGTAAGGCTAACCTTAAACCACTAGCACTTACATAATTGTCAGGGTAGCCTAACTATCAGGTAACCACTAGCATGTCACCAACAACCCCTTAATTGTTAGCATTAAGTGCTAACCATGGGTATTAATGTGCTAAGTGGAGGTTAATGCTAATTAAATTGTGTGTGTCCACTAATTAATTTTGGATTTAGGTTAGTGGTATTTTTGGTGGTTCTGCTAAATCTGGAACGACTCCAAATTTGGAAAAGTTGACTGGAGTTTCTCCAGATTTCATGGAGATTTCCTAGGAAGAACTGAAGAAACCATAACTTTGGTAGTTTTCGACCAATTTTGGCTCAGAAAGAGTCATTCCTGGATTATTTAGATGCTTTGCACAAAATGGAATAGGGTGTAGAGGTAGAAAGACACTTTTGTATGTGATTTTTCTACATTTAAGTTTAAGAAAGCCTAAGGCCAGCAGGAGAGGAGGTCAAGCCTAGATCAGCTAAAGTCCAATTACAGAGCTTGGAAAGCCATTTTCAGGGTTTTGGGTCTTCTGAATCCAATGGAGTAGGTTTCAAAGCCATTGGAGCATTGTAGATGCATGTAATCATAGAATTTACCATTAATGTAAAGAGGGCCTAGCCATTGAAGTAGGTCTAAGGAGATGTAGCCAAGGAGGGGTGAACTCCTTTATCAACTTTGTATTATGAGTTTATTGTGTTTTACTTCTTTGCAATTCACTTGTTGTATATGTGTTTTTAAACAGCTAATTAACCTCATTAATTGCTCATAAAATACACTGAATACTGAACACATAAATCCTCACATTTTGGTTAATTTGAGACGATCCTAAAACATATTTTTAATACTGATGAGGGAGCTTGCATAGCATTAACAAGTTTTCCCAACATTTCAGATCACTCCATATCACTGAAAAGGAAAGTTAAGTTAGGGTCTAGGCACCTGGAGTGGTTTTTTAGCTCCGAGGGGTCTTGTAGCACATGAGCGAAGTTAGTAAAGTGTCACATTGTTGATTCCACTTCCTTCAATGTACTTAGGAGGTTTATTCATGTCATAGTATCCCTCATCTCATGTTTACCTTAGCAGGTCGTTGAAAGTGGGTTAATGTGGCTAGGGTGGTTACAATGTATAGACTAGGAGGTAAACTTGGGGCTTCTTCCGGAAATACATCTTGAAATTCCCAAATAATTGGAAGATCATCTAATTTTTATTTTTTCTAGTTGCTAATCATTTACTTTTCTTGCACTTTTTTTCAATTATAAAGATTAGATCTATCTAACTGATATTGGTTTCAGTGTACCTTTTATTAATTGGTTTTTTTCCTCTTGACTTACACATCCTACTCTTTTCTCTAAACACTTTGTGACAACTCCATGTTTTTCCAGCCATTCCATGTATATTAACACATCAAAGGACCCTAAGGGAAGTATATTCAATTTCACTTCTGTGAAACAACCATTTAAATCAATGGGACACTATTTCACTTGGCTAGTTACCCTCCTCTTTCTATCGTTTTCTAAATATACCAATCATGTACTCTTAAATTTTTCAATTTTAATTTAAATTTCTCCACAATCTGAGGTCTACTATAACTTAAGTTGGCCCCCAAATCAATTACGACAGAAACAGGTTGGTTTAAAATGGTACCTTCAATCTCATTCACTGTGGATTTGGTGCTCCACTTGTCAATCCTCTAGTGTTGCACTTATTCTTGGGATGTTTTTGGCAATATCAGCCATAGTAGTTTCCTCATGAACAACTTGGATGCTTTGAATAGATCTGGGCTTATGAGGAACATAACTCAACAAATGGGGTTCCACATAGCTTCAACACTTCAGTGGTTCTCTCTCTTGGACCCAAATTTTCTTTTTATTATTGAAATCCATTGGCCTAGACCGTGTTTTAGATTGTGCTAACTAGGTTGAATTCCCTTAATTGAATTTCTTTCGTTGGTGGTCCTTTCCAAAATTTTTAAGGTAAGCAGGTTTTGTCTTTTTGTCCCCATTGCATATTTTGTTTCTATCCTTATTTTTCCAAGGGTTTGAGCCTTCTCCTCTATTCAAGAGATGTTGATAACACAATCTTTATTTTCTTACCACTTCATCCATGGTTTTAGGATTGTCAACTCAATATTTTCCTTATACAGGAGTGGTGGGCAGTTCAAAAATATATGCACCTTGGCCTTCTCTTCCTTAATATAAGGGACATATCACAACAAATTGGTGAATTTAGTCACAAACTCATCCATAGTTACTTGTCCCAGTCGTAACTCATGGAAATCGTTTGCCCAATAATCACAATATTGTTCACTTAGGTGTCGAGACTTAAATTGTTTGTGGAACTCCTCCTAGGAAGCTCTCTTTTCCTCGAATGTATGCACAATTTTTACCTCTTCCCACCAAAGGGAAACCTTACCTTTTAACTGATAAATGGCCAATCTGGCCTTCAAATTACTCTCATACTCATAAACTTGAGAATCCTTTGTCATGTTGAGGAGCCATTCTTGTGTATCCTCCTCCTTTTCACATTCAAATGTAGGGGGATTCATTTCCATGAATTCTCCTTGCAACTCCAATTTCTTATTCCTTTTATGTATTTTTGGACAAGTTTTGTTTGAATCATATCCACTTCTAGACTTTTTTTTTTTACTTTGTCTTAACAATTTTCCTTTTTAATTCTTTTGTTTCTATTTCTCCATGACTAGACTTCTCCGTTAAATCCCTTATCATCCTTTCTTGGTCTTCGCTAGCCTTTAGTAGGCATTCATTGTTGTTTCTAAGGTGGGCTAACTCTTTCTGTAAACCTATGATGATATCGATGAAATGAGTTGTTGGTGGTGTGTTCCCTCCCCCCAACTCTACATATATTTCCTTTCCTTATGTGGTAGGTGGAGTAGGATCATCAATCATTTTGGGTTATAACCTACTTCACTTGAATACCTTATGGTGAACACAAAGTAGTATTATCATATCAATACTGAAATAAAAAGTTTTTTAGCTCTGCATACAACTATATTTTAGGGTGGTGGTTCCCTTCAAGACCAATTTTGAAACTTGGCTCTGATACCATTTGTCATGTTCTTGGTTTTCACAAAAAAAAATTGAATCCCAAGCCAAATACTTAAATAACCAAGTATACACATCAAGCTGACAAAGAAATAGGTATCTCCAATCACATAACCATTCCACTCATGGCTCTATGCTTGAAGTATTCACACATGAATATTTCATTAAAAAAATGTGTTATTAATTAAACCCTAAACTTTATAATACTCCATTACTCAAGAAAATCCATTTAACCTCAATACTTATATTCATATTGAAACTAATGAAATTTATATACAATGTTATTGATTATGTCCATACGTTTCTATGCTTTGGCACTCTTTTAATTTAGACTATAATTTTGACTATATATATACACTTTTATACCTAAGCACTTAGGCATCAAAAACTCAAGTAGGGGTTATCCCTTCACCCTTGACCTTCTATGCATGACTTCTGAAATTGGCATTGGTCCTTTTCATAGTGGAATTATAGGTGTGATTCAATAATATGATGCTCAATTCCTTGAATTTTGTGACCGCACAATTCTGCCACATCCTTGTGGTTCACATGATATTCATATGCTTGTTGGTACAGTGGTGTTATGGACAGTGGGGATGGTTTCCTACGATCCAGTTGTGAGGATTCATTTTCCTAACCCTAAACCTTTCCTTTTCCCTCATTTCTATCTCATTTGGTATTTTTCCCACTTTAGAGTGGTGTCATGCCTGGAGCCTACTGCCAGAAACACTTTTTAATATTCTAGCAGCTGGATTTTTTCAACAGAGTTTCATGGCAACCATACCCCTTATTTTTTCTAGGAAAATATCCCACAAGAGGCGTGGTAAGGTTTTAAAGGGACTTCCTATGGTTGTCTTTGGTATATTATCTACACATTCTTGTTTCATTGGTCTCTTGTTCGGTTGTTTTCTTTTTCCTCACTATTTCTCATATTGTGTTATGGAACTGTTAGGTACGTTATGTCACTGGTGGCTGGCATAAGTGATGCTCATCTCTAGGTACTATGAGCACCTATAGCTAGGCATATTCAGACAGGTAAAATAGTTTTCCCCTTTCTAAGAAACTTCAGATTCAAACCCTCATTTCCTTTAGCCACATTCTCATCTAAATACCTGGCACTTCAGTTCCATGCTTTTCTTGGCTTTGTGATATCATCACTTCATAGTGTAGGGTGGGGTCGAAGTTAGTTGGGGAAAGATTCCTCATTTAGGTGGTGGACATAGGTAATTTGAGTAAAAAAATTCCTCATTTTTGTGTTCAAAATGATGATTAGAATGCTAATGAGAATGACCCACAATTGGTTTCTATAATTATCTTAGGGTGCAAACCATTATAGAATCTATTTGTTTATATATATTTTTTCCCAATTCCCTCCTTCGATGTGGTGATATTTTTCCAGTTTAATTACTGCATTGTGAGTCTATTCAATGATACTAAAAGTCGCATCTACATTCTATAGGAATAGGGTACCTAATTTTTCTCAATACATAGGTATATTACATTGTTCTATGGGATTTTCTCTTCCTTCTCCTTAAGATGTATTCAGTGTTTATATTCAATAATTTTAAGACTTACTACCCTATTTAATTTTATGGTTGCAAGTATAATGGAAACTATGTTCGTTGATTTTCTAACCATTATACCTATAGATTGGTGTTTAACTTATATTTTAATGGCTCTTGTTATGGTGCAGTGATCATTTAACTTGCATTTTATGCCTTTAGTTGTTTAATGGAAGATAGTTCTTTTATTTTAATCATAAGAGAAATGCATTATGAGTCGAACATCATTGACTGATATGTATTCTCTGTTACTGATCTTGTATTGTGTGTATGAATTCTGGGTTAAAAGCCAAAACCCTTCATGGGGTAGTAAGATAGTAATATTGAATTAAAACCATCAGGGGTATATTTTACTTCTCTTTTTTGTTTTTTCACCATCTGGACTGAAGAAATTATATACTGATGGAATGAGTATCTTACTCTCTTATATGTGCTTTCCTTTCGCAAGAGATTCTCCTTTAAAAAATGATCCTGGTTTTGCCTGCATTTAGTTCTAATATGTTGTGTGTTCTCCACACCATATCATTGTTTTTCCTGGAATGTATTGTATGAAACTATAGTGAGCTCTACCAAGGTTATTATCATGGTTAGAGACCCTTGTAGGTACTTCTATTCTCTACAGTTCTTATGTATCTTTTTTTTACAATGTTTTCCATTGGTTCAACCTTTTTATATGAAATACGATCATTATAGAAAGGACACTCTTTTTGAAAGAGGTTTGCATCCCAGTAACTTATGGTGTCTAATTTACTTGATTTCTTAAGGAATAACTGATAAAAAAATGTTTCTTTGGAAAGGAGTATATATATATATATATATTATATATATATATTATATATATATATATATATATATATATATATATATATATCTATATATATCATATCTATATATATATATATTATATATATATATATATATCCGAACATTCCTCACATGAAAATTTGCACTTATTTTGTTTCTGACTCTTGCTTGTCACTAGAGATTAAGCGGTTTTAATTTATAACTCCCGAGGTTTCTCTCATGAAATCTATCTGGTTCTAAGTATATTTCTTTTTGTTTCCTTTTTGTTATTTATAACAACCCTAGAACCTTCATACACCCTTTATCTTATAGATGGAAAATAATCCCATGAATATAAACTCATTATTTTTAATTTAGATTCCTTGCATATAAATTCAGTTACTCATTCATATTGACTTGTTATCATGACTCATTCATATATGATTTATTCTTTCATGCTCAATTGAAAATTCTTTATAGCTAGAACATCATTACCATCAACAACGACATGTATATTTTGGTATTGTGATTCTTGGTTTCTTTTTTAACAGTTACACCATGTACTATGTTTTAATCCCCCACTTTAAGATAATTATATTATATAAATCTGAGTGACTTACTCAAAGCTATACCATAACTCGATCTTTTTCTTCCAAAATTTGTTAAAGCCCTCCTTAGTTAGACCAGTCCTGGGGAGTCCTATCTAGGTTATTTTCCTTAACCTTTTAAATTTGTGTAGTAAAATTTTTAAGTAGTGTCACATCAAATCTCTATGCTCTCATCCTACACTCACACCTATTTCTGATCTACTTTCAACCTTCAAAATTCTCAGAAGTAATAATATGATTATTTATATAATCATTCCCTCATAACCAAATAATAACATAGCCTCCACATATCTACCTTGCAAACTATGCATAATCATAGTCATATGATACCATAACATGGAGAAGAACCATAACTGGTCAACTAGAAGAAAACATACAATGGATAAGTAGTTATACACATTACTCAGACACAATAAAAAATGCATACATGTATTTTTTTCTAATACTCTAGATTCATGGATTTGCACTTAATTCAATTTCTTATGTGCATAAATAATTGATCGAGATAATCAGAATCTAAATGTACACAAGTTTGCTAATTGTATCCACGGTTGGATCTACACTTGGGAAATATGCACTATCCTTCTGTCCATGAACTGAATCCACCAGTCCCCACTAAGATGAGATATTCTTGCAAATGGAATAAACAACCTCTTTGATTCCTAGGTAATATATTTTATACATCACCTTCCCTAGCAGATTTTTAGCAACCACTCGCTTTTTGGGTTTCCCAAACCACTTGCCTAGGCTTCTTCTTTTTTTTTTCCAAAAATGGTGCTTATTCTTTTTCTTTAAAGTATGTATTTCTCTCCCGTGATGCTTTATTCTACCCACACTTAGTCTCTTTCTCCAACTAAGTGATTTAATAGATATTTCTCTCCCATCCTATTAAATATTGTTTATTTCTTCCTAGCGATTTTTAGGAGTTATTTAAGGGAAGATTTATCTTAATCTCTTCCACCAATAATGATTTCCAATCTTGGCAAGAATCTCTTAACTCTAGTGTTGATTTCCCAAGTAACTTCCAACCCTTTTATTTATTAATAAAAATCTAATAATTACATCACAATAACTCTATTGTTCACATGCATTCCAAATATAAATGGATTTTTAGACATCAAATTTATAAATAGTCCGGGTCTAAAAATAGAAAACATTAACATAAAGAATAGAGGGGTGTTACAACAAACCATGTGTTAGAGACGAGGTTTTAATACTATGCGTTTTTTAGGCTCAATGTAGAGAGAATGATTATAGCTTTTTGGTTATAGTAAAACAAACCAATATATTTTTCTTCTTTATTTTAGCTTAAGAGGAGGGTATAGTGTTCAAACATTTACAAGAAATTTACCTTCATAATAAATACCATGAAATATTCACCACACTTTTCAAAAGTTGAGACTAATGGAGGAATATATATTTTAAAAGTTGAGACTAATGGAGGAATATATATTTAGACTTCTCGAGGCATGTTGGAAACTATGAGAAGTTTGGAAAAAGAATTTTGGAGTTGCAAGGAAAATAATCAAATTAGTAGGAGATCAATAATAAGAATAGAATGAGCTAAATGCTACCTTGATATTATTCTTGAAATTTAAAAATAATTACATCAAGGATATATCTCAACTAAAACTAGTAAAAGCATATTGGAAAAGAGGTTCCACACAGTGAATATTTAAGTATCTAGTGAAAGGATATCATTATTTACATAAAACAAAGATATAACTACTTTTAATGAATTAATCAACCATGGATCAAATCTTTCTTCTCATTGACATTACAATATGAGGAATTTTAAACATTGTTTATGAGAGTAATAGAAAATTTTGAAACCATCTACTTTCAACGGTGAGGTTATATTAGGCAAACAAGATGAAGCATAGAATTTTAATTAAGAAAATGCTTTCAACTATACAACTATTCTAAGAATATTAAGAGAAGAGTGGAAATTATTAATACAAATGGAGACCTAAAAAATGTGAATGTGACTAGTGAGAGAAAAGTCGCTTGGAAGAAATTCAAGAAATACTTGTGATAAAAATATATGTTGGAGAGATACTATGATGTAAGTTAAAGAATTTCATGAGTTGAAATTAGAACTATCAATCATGAATGATTATGCAAATAGATTTTTGGAACTACTAAAATATGTTCCATATGTCATAGATGAGATAGTGAAATCTAATGTGTTCTCTATGGATTGCATTATTTGTACTAATGTATGATTGAATTTAATGATACCAAGTCTTTTGAAGAGACCATCTTAAGTAAAAATATTGCTTTAAATTCCATTGTAAACTAGAACTCAATAAGGCCCAGAAAGTAAAGAGAAACGAGAGATAAAATTAGGAGAGAAGGCTTTAAGCCTCTTTAGTACAGGAACTACGTAAAGAATAATCCAAGTTACCTAACATGTAGCAAATTCCAACAAAAATTTCCATTGTAGAGTGGAAGAAAGGTAAACAATAATCCAAGTTACCTAACATGTAGCAAATTCCAACAAAAATTTCCATTGTAGAGTTGAAGCAAGCCAACAAAGGTTGTGAAAGAAAGGATGAGAGAGTAATGGAAGAGACCACTGAAATAGTAGTGTTGCAAAGAGGAACATTTGCTTAGAGATTTTCCCAAGCACAAAAATAAGATGATCTAAAATATACAATAGGTTATCAAAGAACATTCCTAGAATCTATTTTGTGGTAGAAGATCAACAACTAGATCACTAAGCATTAGTGATGGTAGTTGAAGGTAAGATTGCTAAAAAATTCATTTATATTTTGATTGATTAGGATCTCAACATTGTTGCACTTAAAGTACTTGAATCTTTTACCCTCCATAAGTGTAAACAAAAGGAAAAATTCATCATTAGTGTAGGTAGCTACAAAAACAAAAAGAACTTCTACCCTCCATAAGTGTAAACAAAAGAATTCATCATTAGTGTAAGTAGCTACAAAAACAAAAACAAAGACATGTCCATTGGAAATAAATAGACAAAATAGATGGGTATCTTTGTCTCTTTATTCACTGGCGTCATATGAATTTTGGATTCACATGGATTGAGTAGCAATACATAAAGTTAAGTCAAATTTGCTACAACAAAATAAATGATCAATAAAATCCACGAAAAGTGAAAGGCAATTCCAGCAATTCATTAAAGAAATTTTTTAGTAAAGTGTTCCAAAATATATGCCAACTCAATCCTTCAAGAATGTGATTCTATTTTGTATACCTACTCGACATTGACTACCCAATTTATCTGTTTATCTAGTGTTATTTACAAAATGATCCTAAAATAATTGTCAGTGTTATTTACTATATAATAGAATCGAAAAAATATATCAAAACAATCCTTTTTTGTTTGAATATTTAACTAAATAAATAAATAAGGCGACGTTAGAAGATAGAAAACCATAAGTGGATCTAGCGATCCAATTTCTGAGGTATCTCAGTTTGGCATTTATGCTGCTTATTGAAACCGATCATGTCAGGACCTGTGGTTCGTGCGACGGGCAGGGCAACTCCACCATGCGAAGTGCATATGAAACGTTAAATGAAATGAACCTTGGGCGAGTTTATAAGGTGTTGGGCGAGTTGAGGGGGTGGTCTCATGAGTTGGGCGGGCCGACCACCCTCCAAGCGAGACAACACATTATGAATGAGTCGGCCGGGCATTTGCTGTGGGTCAGTTGGGTGACACAACCCACCACTCGCCCATATAAATTGGAGGGCGTTTGGAGGCAAACAACCATCAATCATTCAATCAACAAGTTCGAACACGGAGTTCTAAAGTGCGTGGATGAGATCGCACAACGGGCGGAATTCAGGTGTGAACTCGTTCAGGAAAGTCGTTTGGATAGTCGTTCGGGAAATCATTTGGACAGTCGTTCGGGAAACTCGTTCGAACAGTCGTTCAGGAAAGTCGTTCGGGAAACTCGTTCGGACAGTTGTTCAGAAAACTCGTTCGGACAGTCGTTCGGGAAAGTCGTTCAAGAAAGTCGTTCGGAAAACTCGTTTGGACAGTCGTTCGGGGAAGTCGTTCAGCCAGGTCATTTAGGCAGGTCGTTCGGGAGGTCGTTTAGGTAGGTCGTTCGGGAGGTCGTTCAGGCAGGACTCGGGCGACCCGAGCGAGGTCATGTGGTGACCCAGGTGAGGTTGTTTGGGCGAACTGGGTGAAGTCGTGTGGTGACCCAGGTGAAGTCATGTGGCGACTTGGGCGAAGTTGAACGAGTGAATGGGTGGACGTGCGGACGAGCGGCCGGGTGAGGGCGCGCCGTGCATGACGAAACGGTGAAGTGTTGAAATTGTGAACGGAGGTGTGTCTCAGGTAGAGGCGCTCGTGTGTGGCGACTTTGAGGCACGCCTGAGTTGGGCAAATGACACGATCGTGCGATGAGGTGAACGAATGGTTGGTAAGTTGTGCGGCGACCGTGCGGAGGTGTCGACGAGCTGGGCAACCAAGTTTGCCAAAATTGTGAAAATTGGCTAAGTGTAAATTTGGGGTTTCCCAAGATTTAACTTTTGCATTGTAAAAATGAAGATTGTATAATATATTGATATCAAACTGACTCATATTTCAGGGAGTTGCCCCTCCCTTTATACTGTTGTGCATTTCTCTTGTATAATGTTGTTGATAATGAATGTGTATGGGTGTTCATTGGTATAAAGGCACATTAATAATACTTGGTTGAGAATCACAAACTAAGTAGGAATAAGTGGTTAGACATAGTCCATGAACATAAGTATTGGTGAAAAGAAAGTGTTCAGTGGTGGTGCACCTCGCCTAGCATGGTTGGAAGACTACCGTAGGCTTGGGGGCATGACAGTTGGTATGAGAGTTGTGAACAGGTTTGGGTGTTGAAGCATTGAAGCTAATACACAACTTGACAGTTGGTATCAGAGCAGGCTGATGACCGGGTTGACAATGAAGTGTTGATCTCACTACACTATCGTGATAGTTGGTATCAGAGCTCGATTGGAGCTGGTTAGAGCAAGGTTGCTCATGAAAAAGTGACAGTGGAAGCAGGTACTTGCAGGTGAAAGAAGCTAGTTTCACATACAAGTGGAACAAGGGCAGGTTCATGGTTGCAGGGAACTTGGTGAAGCTGGTGAATGGTGAAGGTTGGAACCGGAGATCGTAGAGTTGGGCAGGCGGTACTACGTGCTGTTCATATGATTTGGGTGCTTGCCAGGTGGGCAAGTGGGACTGCGTGTGGGTAGGTATACACAGTTTTGGCGTCTGTGAACCAAACGAAGTGCGAACTGAGGAAGACGTACGACAAGGCATGGCAAGTTTGGAAGAATGTGAATGGAAGTTCTTGTTTACCTTATACAGGTTGAAGCAGATGAAAGAGGAGAATCCCCGAATTCGAGAGAAGCTTGCAGTCTTGGAAAAGAATGTTGAAGATGAGCTTCTTCAAATTGGATGGACAATGGAGCAAGATGAAGTTGCAAATTGTACTGACAAGGAAGAGGAAGCCATGATAGTTGAAGATGTTGCAGACATGATCATGATGGAGGATGAACTTGAGATTGATCAAGTTGGACCAAGATCGTGCAGTTTGCAGACATGTATGGATGAGGGTACTCTCATGGAGGAACCTCATGATGATGATGTAAGTACTATTGATACTTGTGTTTCACTTGAGCATTTGGTAGATGGACCGTATGCAAGGAAAGGTAAAGCCAATTTGCCGATGCTAGAGAGTATCTTACCATGGATGACTATGATGAGACCTTGTATGGAGAAGCAAGGATTGTTGATTGTTGCAGAACTTGTTGGGGTTGTTTGTGACCTTATGGTAGAAGGTACAAAGGCCCGTGACAAGGGTGGGACTTGATGATCGTTGTGGAGGAATGGGCCATGCTTTAGTCACATTGGCTATGTGCCCGACATGACTCATGGACAGATTGGAGGGCACACACTTGAGTTGCTTGGGTGGACTTCTCATGGCCGAGATCAAGAGAAAGTCTTGGTGGAGCCTTTAGTGGGGGAGCTATGATGGAGAGACTCATATGATGATGATATGGTTAGGTGACCGAGTTCACTAGACCGAAGATTGCAGCTTGGATAGGGATGACTGATTGTTGTGATAGGTCTACTTAGTTGGACTACATGGCAACTTAGTCATGGACATCAAGTTGGAGACATGGAGCATGGCAGTGTTATGCAGGGACATTATGTGGGAGAACTTGTAGAGGTGTCACTTATGGGCATCTAATGAGGAGTGCCAAAGCAGGGATTTTGTGCAGATGGATTTGCTGGTGTGACATGGAGATGTTTTATGTATGAGCCCATGGAGAGGTTGTGCACTCTTGTACAACAAGGCCATGGACTTGGATGGAGTTGTGAGCAGACTATGGAGCATTTCTACTACATGGAGAGCTGAGGCATTTTGCAGAAACGTTTGGGCCGAGACTAGTATGCTTGCTGAGTGTTGGTTGGAGGTGACTCATGGAGCTCATGATGACATGAGATTGTTGTGACTTTTGAGAACTTCATATATGGTGGACTTGGAGGATCTAATGCATTAAGGAGCTGAGGTCAGAGACTTTGATGCAGGATGGGGTACATACTTTCAAGTACATGTATGGGAATGGCTTGAAAGAGTGACTTGATGTAGAGGATCGATATGAGACACTTTGGAGTGATGAAGTTACGATGATGATGATGCCTTGGTGGCAACACTTGGGCATGGGTTGAGCCGAGACTCAACTACTTTGGACAACATGTTGCAGATGAGATGATGACTACTTCATGGACCTGAGTATGGCTTATACTTATAGATGGATTCTTGATCGAGTTGATGATGTGGAAGGATGTTCAGAGAAATGACTAATGGTGGCATGAGGATGTTCACTCTTATGGTTTGAGCGTGACGGTTGGATTAGCTATCCAACTAGTTCAGACATGGGGACTAGTAGTGTACAAAGATGTGTTAGCATTATGTTGGAGTATTATGGCAGTAGTTCACATGAGGACGACACATGATGAGGTCGACACGAGATGTTGCAGTGGGCATGTAGCTTGAGATGGAGGGGCCAACCTTCCACGATGGAGCAGCATGTGGAGATTGTGGCAGGGTGGTCGATGATCATGGATTGAGATGATTTTCGATATATGACACACGGATGGAGTGTATACCTTGGTATGGTGATCTTGGTGATAGATGGTTGCCGGGATGAGATATTGTCGAGGACGACAATGACTTCCAGTGGGGGAGGATGTTAGGACCTGCGGTTCGTGCGAGGGGCAGGGCAACTCCACCATGCGAAGTGTGTGTGAAACATGAAACAAAATGAACCTTGAGCGAGTTTATAAGGTGTTGGGCGAGTTGAGGGGGCGGTTCCATGAGTTGGGTGGGCCGACCACCGTCCGGGCGAGACAACACATTATGAACGAGTCAGTCGGGCGTTTGGTGTGGGTCGGCCGGGTGACACAACCCGCCACCCGCCCGTATATATTGGAGGGTGTTTGGAGGCAAACGACCATCAATCATTCGATCAACAAGCTCGAACACAGAGTTCTGAAGTGCGTGGATGAGCCCGCACGACGGGCGGAACTCGGGTGTGAACTTGTTTAGGAAAGTCGTTCGGACAGTCGTTCGGGAAACTCGTTCGGACAGTCGTTCAGGAAAGTCATTCGGGAAACTCGTTCGGACAATTGTTCAGAAAACTCGTTCGGGAAAGTCGTTCAGGAAAGTCGTTTGGAAAACTCGTTTGGACAGTCGTTCGGGAAAGTCGTTCAGGAAAGTCATTCAGGCAGGTCGTTCAGGGAGGTCATTTGGGAGGATGTTCAGGTAGGTCGTTCGGGAGGTCGTTCAGGCAAGACTCGGGAGAGGTCGTTCGGGTGACTCAGGCGAGGTCGTGTGGCGACCCGGGTGAGGTCGTTCGGGCGAACCGGGTGAAGTCGTGTGGCGACCCGAGTGAAGTCGTGTGGCGGCTTGGGCGAAGTTGAACGGGTGAATGGGTGGACGTGCGGACGGGTGGCCGGGTGAAGGCGCGCCGTGCACGACGAAACGGTGAAGTGTTGAAATTGTGAACGGAGGTGTGTCTCGGGCAGAGGCGCCCGTGTGTGTCGACTTGGAGGCGCGCCCGAGTTGGGAAAACGACACGATCATGCGATGAGGTGAACGAAGGGTTGGTGAGTCGTGCGGCGGCCATGTGGAGGTGCCAACAAGCTAGGCAACCAAGTTTGCCGAAGTTGTGAAAATTGGCTAAGTGTAAATTTGGTATTTCCCAAGATTTAACTTGTGCATTGTAAAAGTGAATATTGTATAATATATTAATATCGACCAGACTCATATTGCACGGCGTTGTCCCTCCCTTTATACTGATGTGCATTTTTCTTGTATAATGTTGTTGATAATGAATGTGTATGGGTGTTCATTGGTATAAGGGCACATTAATAATACTTGGTTGAGAATCACAAACTAAGTAGGAATAAGTGGTTAGGTGTAGTCCATGAACATAAGTATTGGTGAAAAGAAAGTGTTTGGTAGTGCCGCACCTCGCCTAGCACGGTTGGAAGACTAACGTAGATTTGGGGCGTGAGAGATCATATATAGGGGATTCTCCTAGAGATTGGGATTCACCATTAACATCGGAGAAGCAGCTTTACGCGAGAGATTGGGTGATTTACTGCATCGTTGAATGCGACGACTATGGTGCCACAGTTCCGTTAGATTTTTCGGGGAAACAGTTCGGCCAGATGTATTCTTCGCCAAGGACGTTCTAAAAGATCAGCTATTACCTTAAAATTAGCCTGAGACGCATGATCCTTCACCCCAATAATGCGTAACGACGGAAATCGATCCGGATGCATCTAGAAGAGTAGCGAAAGCGCAAGTCACGGTGCGGCTTCTATTCGGAATTGTTGATTACATCGCCAACGATATTTCCCTTTTTATCCGAATCGTGATGTTATCTTCTGCCATATTTTTTTTTATGACATTTAATCACGATGCTATCTCCAACCATGAAAGCGATGCCCGATGCCTCAGTGGAATGCGAAAGGGCTGGTAGCACCAATAATTTAATTGGAAATTAATAACTACTCATGGAACTCACCCAGGATTTAAGATTTAGCAGTTAAGACCATAAAATGTCTGTTCGTGTCCGCAGGAGCTCCTTTTGCAGGGTTTTCAGGAGAGATTATGTGTCCATTAGTTTGAATTGACTACAGGCGATTGTATGCGGTGATCTGGCCTGAAATTTCAATAAAAAGTTATATGGCTTGTCAAGGGTAAATTTGATAATATTTAGTTGTATTTTTAATCGCTTGTAAGTAGGTATGGTGAAAGAAGAATTTTCTAAGAATCTAACTCTATCATACCGAACATTGTTTAAAATTGTTTATGAAATATACGTCAATTATGTTTAACCAGAAAACACTACTCCAATCTTTCTCCGTATTCTTTTTTGTATTTATAAAAATCTCATTTTACAGCTAATCCAAAAGTGAGAAAGAAATAAATGCTGCAACTCAGCAAATTATCTAAATCAAAATTTCGTGAAATCTTACAATTTTTGTTTCTACGAATGGCTTTCAAAATTTTCTCTCACCGTGAAATATGTATATGTTTAGAATGTAAAAAAAAGCTTCTGTACAAGGTCAAGTTCCAGGCCTGGTGGCGATCCTTACCCCTTCTCATGCAACAAACCTCAAGTCCACAGTGTGTCAGCGGCCGCTATTGCCTCTATTTTGGTTAGCAAGCAGTGGGGTATTTTGCTTAGCAAGCACCGGTGAAAAAATGAATCTGAATATTATCCCTCTGCTGATGCAGTTATTGGCGTTGAATTTGGTACTGGGCGCTGACATCGAATGTCCGTTCGACCTTGATTATGTTGGGCAACTGCCCTGGGATAAGTCTAGCTGTTACCCGCTGACGAATAAAGACAACTGCTGCCAGACGTTGCGGAGCGTGATTGGCATAGGATTGGCTCAGCATTTGAAAGACACATCCATGTTTGACCTTCCCAGCCATGCTTCTGCCGTCTCCTGTCTCGGGATATTTCGGCAACAACTCCAATCTGTGGCTCTCTCACCAGATTTGGTGGGAAGTTGTTTTCACGCGTCCACGCTTGTTTCAAGCCCACTCCACTGCTACGGCATACAGACCACGCAAGACTGGAATCGCACAGGAGTGACTTCTTCCCTGGACTCGGCCTGCAAAGGCGACCTCTCAGATCGGAGCCGATGTTCAGAATGCTGCGAGAGTGGAATATGTACTTTTAACAGGCTGACAGACAAGTTCAAGAACTTCACAAACCAATTCATTACAAGTGAAGGAGTTTCGAAATGTTTGTATTTCACATG
The DNA here is from genome assembly GCA_000404065.3 of Pinus taeda. Taxonomy (NCBI): domain Eukaryota; kingdom Viridiplantae; phylum Streptophyta; class Pinopsida; order Pinales; family Pinaceae; genus Pinus; species Pinus taeda. Next base: position 20,127 of record APFE030869171.1, on the reverse strand, counting down.
GGTGTATGTCGCCGGAGTGGTTAATGAACTCGGCCCGAAAAACAGTAATACTGCTCAGTGTCTCCTCTGTTAAAATATATAATTTCACTACCCGCGCACGGGTCAGCGGTCAACGGAGAAAACCACCGCAGGAAATCAAAACCGCTGGTCTCATATCGCACCACCCTTCAGCAAAAGGCGGGTTCCGTGCAACGAGCTCCGATGCAATTGGGAGCTGACAGCTGTTCAAGCGCTGATGCTGGCCTGACATCAGCACTGACAATCCATCGGAAGGTATCTTTCACCCAACTAAGCCTGTCCGATATCCGTCTGATCTTGGTGCTTCTCTGTCCGCCGTTTGATCTCCGGGAAAGTACTGTCGTTTAAACCTGTGCAAAGTACATGAGGGTCAGTCAAAATCAATGATGCGTGGACCATATCCCATACCCTAAATTAATACACTGATATAGTTTTTGATAAAAGTCTTAAATGTTTCATTTACGGGGAGTTAACATGGAGTATGGGCCGAAACTATTTCGTAAGTTTTTTTATATATGTTTTTAATATAGCGTTGACCTAATGTTTTTTGTTATGTAAAAAAAAGGAAAACCCACGGGGATTATAACTAGTATTATGTAATTGCATACGGGATGTATGAAATTTTTTAGTTCTCGGCAGAAAAGAAGACAGGGGTCCGCAGCACCTGGGAAGGAAAATGTAAATTCGCAGCAGCGAATGTAAAAAAAAAAAAAAAACACAGAGGTGAATTTTGTATTGCAAGGAATGCACAGAAGTGCATAAATACTTTGGGTCTGTAATGTAAAAGGGATTTTTTGTAGCAGAGTAAAAATGTTGTCTTGATAATGTAAGAAGTAAAATTGCACAGCAGTGCAGGAGAAGAGGAGAAGTAAATGAAAATCAGTAGCTTGTTTTGTTTCCAAATCCATGAGTTGTTTCACACAGGTGAAAAGGTAAATCTGTAACTCTCTGTAAGTTTGTTTTTCACACAGCAGTGAATGTAAATGAAATATTTACACACAGTGGTGTAAATTTCATAGGAGGCAGAGTAAATGAAAATGTTTTGGTGAATCCCTCTGAGTGAAAGAGGATGAATATGTAAATGTTTTTGTTTAATGAATGGAAATTTTATGGTGGTGAAATACTCTGTCCTGTGTAATTAATTTTAAAAGACTTCTCTGTGTAAAAGATCTTTGAGCAAAGGAAACAGAGCATAGTCTCTGTGTTTTATATTGTATGGTTTTGGTATTTATCCATCACAAACATAGAAGCAAAAAAAATACCCAACAGTGGTATCAGAGCAGGTTTAGGCTCTTTGCAGGAGACAAAGAAGCTGAGGGAAGAGTCTTTTAGTTGCAGCAGTCAGTTGTTTTTAAATATACAGTCAAGGATTTAGAAGCATAGCTGAGAATGCAAGGAATGGCTAGCACAAGCACTAGCATGGGTTTGTTTAACCCTCAATTCCCACAGT
>APFE030869171.1:1961-15555 GCA_000404065.3 Pinus taeda | reverse complement strand
CCAGATTCATGGAGAGACCAAAGGAGGCACATTGGCAAGCAGCAAAAAGAATTCTGAGGTATGTGAAAGGTACCAAAATGTTTGGAATTTTATATAATGACTCAGAACATTCAGATTTGGTTGGATACACTGACAGTGATAGGGCTGGAAGTGTTGATGATCGGAAGAGCACTTCCGGTTATGTTTTCCATATGGGTTCAGGAGCCATTTCATGGGCTTCTAAGAAGCAGTCCATCGCAGCATTGTCTACAACAGAGGCTGAATATGTGGCAGCTACAGCAGCAGCATGTCAAGCAGTTTGGATGAGAAGGATGTTGGGAAGCTTAGGCCAAGAGCAGGCAAAAGCAACAGTGATCTTTTGCGACAATAGCTCAGCTATTGCATTGTCAAAGAATTCAGTGTTTCATAAGAGAACGAAACACATTGATACAAGGTTTCACTACATCAGAGAATTAGTGAACAATGGAGAAATCGTCCTAGAACATTGCAGGACACAAGAACAGGTTGCAGACATCTTGACAAAGCCACTGGACCAGAAAAGCTTTGAATTTTTGAGGAAGTGTCTGGGTATGACCGAATGCCCAGCAGTTGAAATTAAAGGGGAGTGTTAAAATATATAATTTCACTGCCCGCGCACGGGTCAGCGGTCAACGGAGAAAACCACCGCAGGAAATCAAAACCGCTGGTCTCATATCGCACCACCCTTCAGCAAAAGGCGGGTTCCGTGCAACGAGCTCCGATGCAATTGGGAGCTGACAGCTGTTCAAGCGCTGATGCTGGCCTGACATCAGCACTGACAATCCATCGGAAGGTATCTTTCACCCAACTAAGCCTGTCCGATATCCGTCCGATCTTGGTGCTTCTCTGTCCGCCGTTTGATCTCCGGGAAAGTACTGTCGTTTAAACCTGTGCAAAGTACATGAGGGTCAGTCGAAATCAATGATGCGTGGACCATATCCCATACCCTAAATTAATACACTGATATAGTTTTTGGTAAAAGTCTTAAATGTTTCATTTACGGCGAGTTAACATGGAGTATGGGCCGAAACTATTTCGTAAGTTTTTTTATATATGTTTTTAATATAGCGTTGACCTAATGTTTTTTGTTATGTAAAAAAAAGGAAAACCCACGGGGATTATAACTAGTATTATGTAATTGCATACGGGATGTATGAAATTTTTTAGTTCTCGGCAGAAAAGAAGACAGGGGTCCGCAGCACCTGGGAAGGAAAATGTAAATTCGCAGCAGCGAATGTAAAAAAAAAAAAAAAACACAGAGGTGAATTTTGTATTGCAAGGAATGCACAGAAGTGCATAAATACTTTGGGTCTGTAATGTAAAAGGGATTTTTTGTAGCAGAGTAAAAATGTTGTCTTGATAATGTAAGAAGTAAAATTGCACAGCAGTGCAGGAGAAGAGGAGAAGTAAATGAAAATCAGTAGCTTGTTTTGTTTCCAAATCCATGAGTTGTTTCACACAGGTGAAAAGGTAAATCTGTAACTCTCTGTAAGTTTGTTTTTCACACAGCAGTGAATGTAAATGAAATATTTACACACAGTGGTGTAAATTTCATAGGAGGCAGAGTAAATGAAAATGTTTTGGTGAATCCCTCTGAGTGAAAGAGGATGAATATGTAAATGTTTTTGTTTAATGAATGGAAATTTTATGGTGGTGAAATACTCTGTCCTGTGTAATTAATTTTAAAAGACTTCTCTGTGTAAAAGATCTTTGAGCAAAGGAAACAGAACATAGTCTCTGTGTTTTATATTGTATGGTTTTGGTATTTATCCATCACAAACATAGAAGCAAAAAAAATACCCAACATCCTCGGCGTGTCTTTCGTCGAACACGCGTCCCATCGCCGAGTTTTGATCTACGCTTTTGTTTGCATTAGCATCGCGTTCAGTCTCATCTGTGCTCTAGGGTTTTTCTACTGTGTGTTGGTCAAAAGGATCGATCCTAAAGCTATGGCGCACAGAAGATTCGTGAGACGAAATGAGAAACTCCTACAGAGAGTCCTGAGGCCCAACAATGGGGCATTGTGGTTCGACATTCGACTGATCAGGGTCGCCACTGATAATTTCAGCGACGCCAATCTCATAGGCCGAGGAAGTTTCGGTACGGTGTACAGGGGAATGCTCCCTGATGCTCGGCAGATAGCTGTGAAGAGAATCAGGAACTGCACGCCGGAGGGGGATTCTGAATTCCTGAACGAAGTAGAGACCATCAATAGCGTCAGGCAACGGAATTTAGTCGTTTTGAGGGGCTTCTGCGTGGCCAGCGACAAGAGGGAAGGTCACCAGAGGTTTTTGATATATGATTACATGCGCAATGGAAGTCTGGATGAGCATATCTTTGGAGAAAAGTCCAAGGCCCAGCCTCTGGACTGGCCGCAGCGCAGGAACATTGTCCTCGGCGCTGCCAAGGGGTTGGCTTATCTGCACGTTGGTATCCATCCCCCGATTTATCACAGAGACATAAAAGCAACCAATATTCTGTTGGATAACGAAATGAATGCATGTGTGGCTGATTTTGGGCTGGCGAGAATGATGACTCGAGAAGGAAGATCCCATATCACGACTAAAGTAGTAGGGACGCAAGGCTACTTGGCCCCAGAATACGCTCTCTACGGTCATCTGACAGAGAAAAGTGATGTTTATAGTTTTGGAATTCTGCTGTTGGAGATCATGAGCGGTAGAAAGGCTCTGGACACCTCTGCGGAGTCGGCCTCGCACTATCTTATCACGGATTGGTCATGGACACTAGCGAAGAAAGGAAAAACCAGTGAAATAGTAGACTAGAGAATCCGGCAGAGCGGATATGAGGAGAGCGTAATGGAGAGATTTGTTTCGGTGGGTATTTTGTGCTCGCATGTAATAGTGGCATTCAGACCTAGAATGAGGCAAGCTTTGAAGATGCTGGAGGGTGAGACTGAGATTCCTGAAATCCCAGATAGGCCTTGGCCACTGATGCTGCAGCGCCTATCTCAGACAGGCAAATCAAGCGATTCTTTGGTAATATCTGATTAAGCGTTTCCGAGATTTCCTTGAGCGAATGTAGTTGACTACATATCTAGATTTGCTTTCATGCGAACTGGAGGCTGGCAGGATTGCACAGGATGACAGACAATTTCGTCAAGAAACCTGTATTATAGTAATACGTTCGGCATTGCCTCCCAAATCAGTTACATTTCTGTTAGCAGAGTCATAATGGGTTTTCGAAGGATGCTGTATAGCTCAGACTATCATGAACCAGGATAATCTTCACCACGTAAATCTCTATCTTTAATCACTTGCCTCTCTGCTCTAGGGCTTTTCTACTGTCTTGTGTTAAATTGATCGATCTGAGGCTGTGAGCAGACAATCAAGGTATCTTTTAACTGTTTTCAAAATAAATAATATATTCCAAACTTGAATTAGTTTATTCATGAGGTATTATTAAATAGATTGTTGAAAGATATTTATTTTTGAAATGTGAATAAATGTGAAAGTAATTAAAGAGAGGTTTTCAATTGAAATTATAAAAATTTCAAAATTAAAATTAAAATGATTATAATTGATGCGATTTGCAATTATTGAAAAATAATAATAATAATTGAACAATTTGTAATATTTATTTATTATTTTAATAAACATCTAATTTAAATTGGTGAAAAAATTATAAAATTTGAAAAAGAAAATATGAACTTTGAAAGATTTGAATTCAATATTTTTCTTTCATTTATTGAAAAAGAGATTAAAAAATCAGATATCAATGTGAATGTATTCATCATTTCCCATTTGTTGTATATTGGAGATGTTTTCAGTTTCTGCCCTTCATATACAAGATTTCCCTATACATTATCTAAATATAAAAATCTCAAGCCTATAAGAACATAACAAAGTGTTTGTATCCCGTACAAATATGTTTGATCAAAAAGTATATTAGATGTTGATCCCACCTTTCTAAGCCACTTTGTCTCTTCAAAGAAACCAAAGCAAGTCCTAAATAAAATAACATAATAGAAAAAATATAGCCTCCTAAGAGAAATTTATGCATCCAACATTAATCAAGGCATCCTAAACAAATGTAGCAAACTTAGAACTTTCTTGGATCCTTTGATATACCTTTCTTTGATAGAAGATTGTCAACCTAGTTTTGCTCCGTGTAAATATGCCCAAAAGAAATATGTTGAAAAGAAATCACCAGTGTCTTATGCGTCACATCTACTTTGATAAAATAGGAGTAAGATGGATATAATCCTTGACCTAGTCAATGTTTCCCTTAGCGTCGGCATGAACATGCAATATCTCCAAACCCAACCATTTTTCACATAGGAGAACTCCACATAAAGCAATAGTTTTTTCCCTATTGTTAGTTCCATGTCCACCTTCCCACTAGAAATGGTAATATTTTCCCGGTTCTAAAACAATAAAAGCTTCACATCCAATTTCCTCTACAAACAAGCGGCACAAAAAAACCATGCACGTAAATCCTTCCATATGTCCTTGTTCTTGATCTCCCTCTTCTATGTGCACTTCTTTAACGACCCTATTTCTGCATAGTATGCCACCGTTTTAATCACAACATCCATGATCACATCCACTTTCTGGTCGAACACAAAATAATTTTTATTACGCCATATGGACCAGAATCTATAGAATGGAAGGGTTCGATGTACCTGTTGATGTTTGAACAAATAATCTATGCATACCACTAGAGAATGATAACCCTGAATGGGAACAATGTTTAGAGATTCTAGTACCCTTTTCCAAATCACCTTTGCAAAAGGACAACACAATAAAAGGTGGTTCACTTTCTCATTACCCTTCATGCAATAGCCCAATGAAACTGATCTCAACATGAGCGCAATATCCTACATCCAAATGCAGAAAACTAAGTAGCAATTGAAAGTTTTTTATCATACTGCACTAGATATAGGATGCACATGTTGTCCTCTTGGCGCCATCCCTGATCCATACTGAGAAACGTTTCTCTCAAAGGTACCTTTCTCTGATAATCTATGACCATATGGAATTTCCCAACATTGCCCTACACATATCTTTTACAAATGGAGCCATGTTAAAAGACAATGTGTCCAGTATGCCCCAACCACCCTCATCAACCATACAAGCAATAACTTTCCATCTAACCAAATGAATCTTCCCCAATTGATTGTGATCCATGTGGATACTGGTGTCCACCTGCCTATTCAACTTGGACCCCCAATGTTGTCTCTTTCAGTTTTTCGGTTTCCTTAATTGTAGCACAAATTTCTATTTTTGGCAGTTTTTCGGGTCGTGAACTTCGAGAGCCACTTTCAGGCCCTAAACGACATTTCTAGGGAAAATTGGGAGACCAAAAATGTGCCAACTAGACTTACTTATATTTTTTCTCCTTCTCTTTGAGATCTTCAAACGAGATATTATGATAGCCAAATGAAGATAGTATGCCAAAGTTACGACCCCAGGAAGTTGATTTACCAATTTACCCAAACAGTGCCCACATTTCTAGTGCTTCATCTCCTAGGGTTAGGTTTTTGGATGTTTAGGGTTTTCCATTGTTACTCAATAATAAATAGTCCTTTGAGCCTAATTGTAACATAGTTCATAGGCATGTAGCCACCACATCTCTTTTAGATATAAGCTACCATCGCCCAAGCTAGCCTTATTTGTTTTTAAGCATATTTCAGTATTTGATATTAATGAAATGAAGTGGTATTTCTTTTGCATCTATGTATTTATGGTTATATTTGTAATTTGTTGTGTTCATGTTTAAGTTTGGATTAGATTGTGTCCAGACCATAAATACCTGGCCATAATAGATTGTATCTTGTGCAAGATTTACATTGGCAACAGAAACAAATGCATCCAATAAACTGATATATTTTGTAACACAAACTTTATCAGTGCCATACGACCTCCCATAGATAACCACCTATGACTCCAACTGAACAACTTCTTGTCAAATCTATCAATCAACCATTCTCAGTCCTTTATGCAATACTTATTGGGTTTTAATGTGAAACATATGTAAACAAACCCTTCATCTAAATGTATTGAATAAATCTCAAATAGATTGTACATATCCCTAATCACCAGAGCCTCTTTGCTCCAGATATCGTAATAGACTTAGATTTACTCATATATAGACCTGTAGCCTCACAAAAAGACATAATGATATTGTAAATGTGCACCCATTCAACTAGATTTTCCTTGCCCACAAATAATAAGTCACCAACAAACATCAAACGAGTGATAGAAATGTATCTAGTTACCCTCACAACCAATCTATTCAATACATATTTCATTTCAATAAGAAAGAACGACATTCAAAATATGATAAGAAAGATATATGGTTATATAGATAAATATATTTAATGAATTTTGAGTTTTTTGTGTTTAAATAATAATATAGAAATTGATTTATTAGAGGTATTTGTTAGATTGGTTATTGTGAATATTTAGCTACAATAGATTCTTCCAAAATAATACCTAAACTATTATTTGTTTCTAAATTCACAAATAAACTATTTTTTACGGTGTAAAATTATATACTAGAAAATTAATCAACTTATCTCTCTCAAGGAACTATACAACTTGTAACTCTTCAATCTCATAAATATATGGAATTAGATAGCTCAGAAGGGTAGTTAGAAGGATATCCATACAAGAATTCATTGAAAGGATTGCTATATTGATATCTCCCATACTCACCTCATAGAAAAATTGAACATGGCGGGGAAAGGATCTTTTTAGTTCAATTGCATTTTCATATTCTTGTACATGTAATGTGTGAACTACATATGTTGAATAACAAGATCTAAGAAGAGTGTGCTTATATTAACTTTTTAGATCAAAGCATAAGTGATACTATAAACACTTTAAAAATGTTATTTTCTAGAAGTGCCACAATTATAGATCACACCCATCACTTAATTATGTTTGCAAGTGCCTTTAAATTTTGTTTTCTAGAGATTCTAATAAAGATGGATTTGTTCATAGGTATGAATTTCAATTGCTAGAAATTCGACATGTATATGGTGATTATGATGATTCCAAAAAAAATCATGTAATCCTTGTGTTGGCTTGTTGGGGCTTGGCCCAAGTTCAATGTTAATTAGCCAAATAAATCCCTACACTATTGGCCCTTTTGGCATCAGCCCATGGAGTGCGAGCCGAAGTCTCACCCGAAGAAGTATGGGGGGGTGTTGGAACCAAGTTTCTGCACCCTAAGATGGTCATGATGTCTTTTTATTCCTTCTATTCCTGCCTTCGTGTAGGTCATTTTGTACTAGGGCTTGCCAGACTAGCCCTCTACTCCAGCCATCAGTACCTCTGCGAAAAGGTACAATTGACCTTCACATAGCCCTAACATGTGGGTCAGGTACTTTCTCGCTGCTAGAGTAGCGTACCGTGCAGCCCAAACTAGTCTAAGTGTCTTGCTTATCTTATTAAATCCTCACAGTTAGCACCGCGTAAATTGATATTATTATTTGCGTTTAGTTATCCAACATAATTACATTCATTCACGCATCATATAAGCATTATAAATGAAATTCATACATGAAATGACAAGATGCATTAATTGGAACAAATACACTGAAATTGTAGAATACTTCTCTTTATTGATATCTTCAAGCGATTACAGACTCTATCAACCTTGTGCACATAGTTGCAAGGGTCCACGTACTCAGCTGCGGACTTCCACCCTGGGCCTCTATGCACTCAACTGCAGACTTCCACCCTAGGCCTCTTCGCACTCAGCTGCAGAGCCTTTACCTACGCACCTCTACCTACGTTACGACCTGAAACTTAGACTGCCTACTTCAGAGCTAGCTCATTCAAAAACCATTTTCTCCTAAACTACTTAAAGCTTATCTATTTTTATACAATCCCGCGGACCATGGGTAGATCTTTACAACCGACTTTAATTTACAAAAATAAGGGTAGACAACCCTTTATGTCTCATGACACCTTCGCACTCGACTACCATAAAATACGGAGTCTTTACAATTTTATTACAAAAATTGACCCAAAACATGGGTTTTTAGCCCCAAAACTGTCCTTGGGGGATCCCATTCCCAACAGGCCCCCAACACAAACATTGTGACTCGCCCTCAAGTCACTCGGCAGGCATAAATATCTTTGTTCGAAGACATTCTAGCTCAACTTATATGACCGCAACCTCAGCTGCGCACTATGTGGGAGCCTGTTTTGCGTGTTTAACCATCTTCTCGGTCACTGCTCCTAAACTGTCGGCCTAAAGCTTTTGCTATATCACTTGCAGAGTCACAAGCTTGCCTTCAATAGATCATGTCACTGTATAAGCCTCATCCAGTGACGGCATCAGTCGTGCCTTCAACACTACTTCCTTATGTAACACTACATCCACTTATTCCTTCTGTTGCTTGTCCTCTCGCATATTGGCTAGTCTTTATGTTAGCACGATGGTTCGCGTTGTGCCCTTAACCTCATCATAGCACTGTTGTAGCTCATGCGATTCTGTCTCTAGTTGCTATACATTGGGGTCCTCCTGTAAGCTTCTGTTGAAGCCCCGAAAATCAGGTCAACAACAAGGGGGATACCCACCCGGTCCAGACCTTTCTTGGCAGCTCCTTATCCGTTTGGTATAATGGGTCCGACTGGGGATAGCGAGACCAGTTTCCCAATCTGAGGGTGTGTGTGTGTGTGTAGAGTTTGAACAATGTTGATCTAAGAGTACTTTAAAGCTAATTTAATTCAGATTCTTAAACTAACTCTATGCTATTGTAATCTAATGAGAAACAACACATTTAATCTACGCTAACCGGGATGTATATATTCTATTATGCGATCTAAAAAGATTTCAAACAATAACTGGTAATAAAGATCATTCAGCTATGATAAGAATACAAATCATTTAAGATAAACCACTCTGCATAAGAAGTTAGGCAAAACAATTGTGAACATCATATCGCATAATAAGCTATTCATATGTCATACATAAATAAATGACTCCACCGTACAAAAGTGCCAAATGGTAACACATACATTCATGCAATAACATATAAACAACTGAAAACTGTATATCACTTAAAGAATATAAGCAGAAATGGTCAAGAGATAAAAGTACCATTTATGATTGATCCTACTCACAAACTTCAAGCAAAAATGATCTATCTCTACTTGTTCTAACATCTACTAAGAGTACAAAAGTGCAACATCAGTAGCAGACATGAAAATGCAAATAAAAATAAATCTCGATCCATCCATTCATCAAAACGTCCTCTGAGGGTGCAGAAGTGCATGTTCTGAGGACAAGTTTTTGACAAATCTCTGGACCCTTCTCTAAATGCATGAGAAGGGTTTAAATACTGCTAACTAATTAACTTAATTACATAAATTTAGGATACGGTTTTTTAAATGACCGCCCTTCTGATAAAGCAAAACTATTTCTAAAAATTGAATCTAATTCTAAACTATTTCTATACTTGCTCCTTAGTGCTGCAAGCATGCAACATTCACCTGGGAAGAGTCGGTTAGTCGCCTTTCACTTTCGTTTGAGCTATGAAAATAGAAATAACAAGCACTGGCACCTGTTTCTAGTAAACTAGAAGATATTTTTGAGAGTCTTCCTCGGGCTGGGTGTATTCACTGTGTGTATTCTTGGTAATAACCCAAGTTTCCCTTAAATTGATTCTGCTTTTGCTATTTCGGTTTCCAGCCTTGCGGATAATTGAAGAAGTTAAACACTTAACTCTCTCAATAATTTTCTGCATTGAAAACTGCCTCTGTCCTTCATTCCAGGCTTTTCTGGTGTATAAGCTTCAGGGTTTTTCTTTCTAAACATACTGCTTTTGTGTGTCTTTGACTCTGAGCTTTAGGTGGCCAGTTGACATCAGCATCTGTTGAGTGATACTTTGGAGTCTGTGATCCTGTTGCATGCGATATCCGTTTCTGAAGGGATTTCTCCTCTGTTCTCAGAGCATTGACGCTTTCCCCTTTTCCTTAGATGTTTCCTGCACATTGCTTCACGTTATTTCCTGTCTTACAGTTTATGCAAAGGAAAAGAGTAATGGTAATAAATATTGACATGAAAGCTTTAAGTTCTTATGAATGCATAATCATGACATCTGTAGCGAACTAACTCTTCGAAAAACACGAGATTGTCCTTCATGAATACTTTTGGCACACAATCATTAATTTCTTTTAAGGCGCGCACCCAATTTAGGTTAACGGACAGTTTTCCATTGAATATTGTGCCGAGGAAAATTTGCGATGGGTGGTTTTTGCGACTCGCATCGCAGCATCGTGGATCGCATCTTCGAGATGTGTTATCGCAGAAAATTATGATCGCGAATTATTGCAGATCGCATTCATCGCAGCATCGTAGATCACAACATCACAGCATCGCAGATTTAGTCGTTAAGTCATTGTGTGCTATTTATGTGATGTTGCGATACGCAACGTCGCATATCGGCCGTCGGATACTTCTTTAAGTTTTTTCATTTGAGAGAATTTCATAATGAATGCGATGTGATGAATTTCGCATCACTTTTTCGTAGACTATTGTGCTCATAAGAAAAACGTTTCATTCTTTTGTTGCGATAAAGTTTTAAGGAGTTAAATACAAAAATTTTATCAAACGTTTATTTGGTTTTTTATTAAGGGTCCCCATTTGCTTGGTGTTATTGCTAATATCAAACAAAGAGGGGGGTTGTTGGTGGCCACAACAATGGGGATTCAGTGGGAAGAACCAGTTATCTCTGCTTTTCTATTGAATTCTAACTTCTGAAACAGAAAAATTTTCATAATTCTAAAATTTTTTATGGACAGATAGAGTACATTATGCCTTATCCTATCAATAATATTTTGTTTCAACCTTTTTCTATTCCAATCGTTCGCTTCGTCAAGCTTAGTCCTTGCATTTACACCAACCATTACTCGGTCTTTGAAAGATAAAATAAGGTCATATCTGTGTGCTGGCTTTTAAGAATATGCTCATTTGTTGTAGGTAGAGCCTCTGCTAAACAAGCTGGCTGGTGATGAGACCCCTTCTCTTTTGATTGAAACAATCTTAAGTTGTTGCCCTATTTTGGTGGACAGTATTGGCAAAGTCAGCAAGTTCTAATATATGTGATCATGATAAGTCGGCTCGTGATGAGACCTCTTATTCTTTGAGATATAGTGTTTTCTCAAATTGTTTCTCTGAATGCTGTGATTTCCTTTAGCAGGGAGGAAACCATTGTTTTTCCTTAAGAAAGCTCTGGACGACAATAATAGAGTTTGAAAACAACAGTTTTACAGAGAATACTTATCTTATTATTGATACCTTTCATTGTGCTGATATAAAACAATTTTTTTGCCAAAGGTTGCTTTCATAAAATTCTTTGAAGTTGAAACTAGTATCATATCTAGGCTAAAGTTAACTCTATCCGTCAATAATAAAGATCAGATTTTTTGAAAATTTTTACTATTTGTACAAGCAAAAAAATCAAAATCTAACAGAGAATTTGGTGTCTTTTTGCGTGAACTCCTGTAGTAACCATCTACAACCGGTTTTATTTATAAGAAAGAATAAAAACAAAAAGTTATCCTACAAAAATAGAAGAGTAATCTCCTATGGAAAATATATTTTCAGGATTTGTCCATTAATAGGCAAAGAATCCTTTCTACCTGCTAAATCCTACAACATGAACGTTGATGGCCCTATGACTTCTACAATCTGAAAAGGACCAAGCCACATTTTCTGGAATTTTGTATGTTTGCTTTTTTCTTCATGAGCCTTATCCCATTTCAAAACTAGATCTCCCATCTAAAAAAAAATTCTGGTCATTATGCTTGAATCAAAAGAGGATTTTATTAGTGCTTGGTGATGAGCATGGGTTTTCTTAGCTTATTATTGTTGTTCTTCTAATTTAATTATTTCCATTTGTCTTAATTGTAGGGAGGAAGTAGATACTTCATCGATGTATTGAACTAAAGACAAGGAGGGAATCATTAAGTGAGTTGGAAGAACCACTTCCTTCCCATAAACTAAATTAAAGGGAGAAGTGTCGATCGAAGATTTCTTAGTTATCCTATCTGCCCATAAAGCATTCACCAAAGTTTTATGCCAATTCTTTTGGTTCTGGTCAACTGTTCTTTTAATAATCCTGATTAGGTTTTTATTTGTTTACTCAGCTAATCCATTTCCTTGCCGATAGTAGTTGGCTGAATATTTCAGTTTGAACCCTCTTTTAAGTGAAAACTCAGTCATTGCATTCCCAGAAAAGTACGAGGCATTATCAAACATCAAGGCCGTGGGAAATCCAAACCTAGTGATTATGAATTGATCTATGAATTCAATAATGTTTTCAGAATTAGCTATCTTGAGAGGAATTGCTTCTACCCATTTAGAAAAATAATCTGTTGTCGTGAGGATATACCTATGTTGTTTAGAAGAGTGAGGAACGTTCTCACCTATTATGTCCAAGCCCCACTGACTGAACGGTTGCTCGAAGTTTACCGGCTGTAGTGGCATGGACGAATTCTTTTGTCTCCCTGCAGTAGTTTGGCAGACTTGGCATTTCCTTACGTAATTGTGTGAGTCTTTGAACAATGTGGTCCAATAATATCTCGCACGTAAGATTTTATGTGCAGTAGCATCTCCAGCATACTGTCCGCCTGTGGGTCCATCGTGGAGTTCCTGCAAGACCTTTTCGGCTTCAGTTTTCTCAGGACACCTAAGAAGCACAAAATCATAATTCTTTTTAAACAGAACATCATTTATGAGCTGATATTGTGTAGCTTTTAATCTCAGAGCTCTTTTCTTGGTGTGATCTAGGTGTGCTGGAGCATAGCCATTTTTAAGATAATAAATGGTGTCAGCATATAATGATTCAGTATTTTTTAGGCTTACCTCATACGTTTGTACCTCTTCAGATGAATTTTCAGGAATTTGTGATGCTCCAGCTAACATTTTGCAGAAGCCTTGACCTCTTACAATGCTTGCTGGTTTGATCTCAAGGTCGTATTCTTGTAAAGGAGTGATCCAATTTGCACTTTTTTCACTCATGTCTTTCTGTATTAGAAGATTTCTTACCGCTGGAAACGGTACTATGACCTTGGTATGGGTTTTAAGTAAGAAAGGTCTGAAGTATTTGATCGCTTGGAAAAAAACATATGCCTGTTTCTCCACGTCTGAATAGTTAAGTTCAGCACCTTGTAGATTCGAGCTAAAAAATGCGATTGGAGCTTCCGCTTTATCTTGATTCGCTCGAGTTAGAATCGCGGCATATGATTTCTCTGAGGCGAATGTGTATAAGATAAAAGATTCTGAAAAATTTGGCGTTGCTAAAGCTGGAGCATTAATGATAGCTTGTTTAATCAGGTTGCATGCTTCGTGCTCATCTTGACCCCATTTGAAATTTGAATTGTTTTTTATCATGGTTTGCAAAGGAGAAACAATTCGTGAAAAATCTGGGACAAATCTTTTCACAAAATTGATTTGACCAAGAAAAAGATTGCATGGCCTTTTTATTATGAGGTAGGGATATTTCAGAAATTTCTTTGATTCTATCAGGCTCAATGTGAATACCAGATTTTGATACTATGAATCCTAGAAGTTTTCCTTCACTTAATGCGAAAAAAGA
>APFE030869170.1:0-10253 GCA_000404065.3 Pinus taeda | reverse complement strand
AGGGCACAAATACATAAAAAGAAGGAAAAAGACAATGTAATCAAGAGTAAACTTATACCCATTGTACGACTGAAAATACTTCCCTACTTACCTTGTTTCATGTCCTCATGAAAAACAAGTAGTTCCTATGTAGTGTAGTTAGAGAGTAAGCTGGAAAACTTGTTTCTTTATCAGACCTAAAACCATGTTGTTGTATCAAACTGGCAAAGGTTATTTCTTCCTGTCCTTTAGGCAAATCATAGTTGGAACGATATCCTTCAGGAGGGTACCAAATAATAGGGCTCCTGTATCGACATCCCAACCAATATGGTCCTTGTCTTAGGATAATATTGTTGTATGTGACCAAATGGCCTGCATCAGCTTTGAAGTTACAGCAACTTATAATTCTTCAGTTGTTTTTAATTCTATTGGTTTTCCAGCCTTTATAGCTTTAATCTTCAATAATAAGTATCTTTTCAATAGAAACAGGGCATAGTTCGTAGTGGAAGACCTGCAAGATAAGATATCTGAATATAGCGATCAAATGGTGTCAGTCTAATCCATGACCTTGTCCAGCTTAGTCTTTACCTTCTTCAGCCTTTCTTCCACCTGTCTAAACCTAGCAAAAGTTTCATCCTCTCTTATAGTCAACTGTCTGAATTGGTTTTGCAACTCTTGATAATTCTGTAGAGGAATTGTCTCATTGCTATATTACTTTAAAGTAAGATGGGCTTGTGCCAATTCCTCCTATAACTTCCAAAGAATAGGATCACTGCTTGAAGGGGTGTCCTTGAATTTTTCTTTAGTTTGGGTGCTTGTGCTGTGAGAGGGTATGCTCTCGGCCTGAGTTCTTTTATTATGGGAGGACCAACCCTCCGTTTGAGTTATTTTATTGTGGTAGGACCAAACCTCCGTCTCAATAGCTGTATCCATTAAGTCTGCATGCAAATTTGTTTGGGTGGCTACCGTTTGAGTAAAAATAGGTTCGGTCTGGGTTTCAGTCGCCCTACCCTCACATGTTTCTGTTTGTGTGGCCACAGTGACTACTTTAAGAGTAGTGCTCTGGGTTCTCTGTTTGCAGTTTTGTTCAATTTCTGACGTAGCCTTCTAATTGTCTTCTGGAGTTTTTGGTATTTCTTCCTCAACTTCTTTAGTTTTGTTTCAGTTACCCGCTTTTTCTGAGGTGCCTTCTTTGTAATAATGGGTTTGTAAATACCCTCTATATCTAAGGGTTCTTGGTGCTCGTCATGGGTGTACTCCAATATAACTGTATCGCCAGACTGGTTATCAGATTTATGAGTAATTTCTGTGCTCGCTCCTTCTTCCTGGTCTACAGCTTCTGGATAAGGCAGAATTTCTGTATGACCAGAATCTCCTGAGGATTGAGCTTCCATAAGGTTAGTATCGAGTGGTCCTCTAGGTTGCATGTATGCATTCAACTTTGCCAAGAACTGTGCCATTCCTTCCTCAAAATGATGCAAAATATCATCTTGGGGGTTCATAGGTCGTGTTTGAGGAGGTCCTGCTTCATTGCCCGGTTCATCATCAAAATGTTGTGCTCCCTCTTGTTCTGAGTCTGAATTATGTTCTTCCTTGGGTTCTTGTTCTGAATTGGCTTCTTCTTTAGTTTCTGATTCAGAATGACATTCTACCCCCTATTCAAGTTTAGAATTGCATTCTTCCTCGGGCTCGGGCTCTGAATTATCCTTTTCTTCTGGTTCTGGCTTAGAATTGCATTGTTCCTCTGGTTCTGACTCAAAGTCCTGTACACTAATTGGTCTAGATGGCTCCGCTGGTTTTTCGACGCTATCCTGAGGATTTACAAACATCCTCTGGGCTAGTTCTAACCTTGCAGACTGCCTGCGCTTATGGTGTTCAATTTTTGAATGCAGTCCTTTTCCTCTTCGGAATTGGCTCTGCTAGCTAATTTCCAAGATTGTAGAGTTTTCAATTACAGGGTCTTGACTAATCTCTAGAGGAGCTATGAGACCATCCCAACTTAAGTTTTGTTGAAAAAGATTATGGCTAAAAATTAGTCTAATCAAACCGTGGTGGATAAATACAGTTTCAAGGTGCCTAGCCCATCTTATTCTATCAACGGTTTCATGCAGTAATGAATTCAAGAAAGATGGCAGATTAACAATAAGCTTTTGTTTTAAAACAACTAAGAGTTTGAGATGTCATGGTCTTACCACATCTCATCATCCATCATAAGTAATGTACCTCTGGACAACACTTTCCAACTCACTCCATGGTTCTCCCAGAGAAGATGGTTGAATGCCCTTGCCTTTTTTGGTTAATTCCTCACCTACATCTTTGAAAATATCCACCACGTCTTGCAACATTACGTGCTTTTTAGGCCATACAGTTCCTTCCGTCGAAAACTGAGATACTCCATCTATCATAGCTTCTGATACTGTGATTCTTCTTCCTTTCACCATGGATTGCCCATTCCATAAATGTTGTAAGAATTAGATAGCAACTTCATTGTTAGGGGCCTGAATCCTGGAAAAGTATGACATCCATCTTGCGCGCACTAAAATCTCCCTGGCTCTGTCCGAAATTTCCAATATTAAAGGTTCTCGGTGCACTGATTTTCCACCCATAATGCTTGAATTCTTCCTACAATTTCAAAAGATTAAGAGGCAAGGAAAAATGTAGTAGAGAACAACAATAGCAAGAAACATGCAGCAAAGAACAACAATGGTGAGATAGAACAACAAGCAGATGTAATGGCTAAGTTTCATGATGTTAAGCGACATTTCCATGATAATTAATATTATTAATTCAGGGACTATCATATTGCCACATGCCATTTAATCATGGGACACCATAGCAACATATGAAATTCAATAAAATAAATATAGCGCATGTAAGGGTGTAATGGGAGTCCTCCCCCTCCTTCAAATGAGAGGTCGCCTACGACCGAATAGACAGGGATGTGATGTTCTGATGGGAAGGCAAGAGGGTGAAGGGTACGACAGTAAATGAGACAAAGTACGCATATCAATGACAGGATGACAAGAGGTATGGTTATAATGAGAGTGGAGTGTATAAAGGTAGTTATAAATAAAAGATAAGATGCCTTGGGTTGATGATAAGTTATGCAAAAAAGGACAGCAATATGCCAAAAATATGCTCTGTTGACGGTATCTTAGTTGGGGATGATACGATTAATAAAAGAGAACTTTATCTCATGCATAAAGGTTCTAAAAAATTAAGGAAATAATTTCTTCAAAAAGAAAGAATAAGAAGAGGGTATTATAATGATTATTGACGTTAAAATATCACTTCAATAACATAAGCAGAGCCTCTACTGCCAGAAGGCGTCCATAGCCTCGGCAGGGTTGCTTTTTAACCCTTATGAGCCAGGATCCTCAATTTATAAGTGGAAAATTCCATTGATGTTCTACAGAAGAGATCAGTGTGCTAGCGAGGTAACTAGGTGATCACACTGCCATTAATTGGGATGTAGCAAAAGTGATCAGGCCAGCTCGTGATGAGACCTCCTGTTCCAAGGATATTCTAGCTGTCCAATGGATCATAACCTTGGTGTGGTGGCCATAGTGGGAATGCCACTTTGCTACAACCTTATGAACATGGTAGGTTGGCTCTTAGTGAGACCCCCTATCCTCCATTTGCAAACAAAATTTTGCTATTATTACATATTTTTATGATAATAGAGGGAGGCTCAATACTCCTTAAGAGTAGGGATGTTGGAAAAAGTTGAATATGTCAATAGAAAAAAATATACCCATAGTCTTGTTTATTATAGACAGAGAAGTTTATAACTAGGAGAAGTAGAACCAACACGGTATTCAAGATGATCCATCAGTATCAGGTACAATAGAAACAATGTAGTAGAGTAGTATATAAATAACTCTGTCCATCTTCTTGAAAAGAATCTATCATCAAGAGGCTGTCCTATTAAAATTCATAACATCAATAGTATTAACTCCCTTCAATAGGATCCATACTTCTTGCCCTCACGAAAGTAGTGTACTTCATGCCATGAAAAACAAAATGGGGCTGAGATAAGCTAAGAGCAATCAAACAAAAGGAAAAGAAGTGTTGTTCAATAAATTGAACAACAAAATAATTGCAAGAAAAAGTGTTGCACAAAAGTTTGAACAACAGTGCCAAATACACAAAAAGTGCTATTCAAAAGTTTGAACAACAAAACATGGAAGAAAAGTGTTGTTCAAAAGTTTGAAAAACAAAACACGGAAGAAAAGTGTTGTTCAAAAGTTTGAACAATAGCTATACATGCAAAAAAGTGTTGTTAAAAAGTTTGAACAATAGCTAAACACGAAAAAAAAGTGTTGTTCAAAAGTTTAAACATCAAAAATACACAAAAAAAGTGATGTTCAAAATTTTGAACAATAACTGTTCAAAAGTTTGAACAACAAAAATATGCAAAAAAAATGTTGTTCAAAAGTTTGCACAACAAAGACACGCAAAAAAGTGTTGTTCAGAAGTTTGAGCAACGACTGTTCAAAAGTTTGAACAACAAAAATATGCAAAAAAAGTGTTGTTCAAAAGTTTGAACAACAAAGACACACAAAAAATGTTGTTCAAAAGTTTGAACAACAAAAATACGAAAAAAAATGTTGCTCAAGAGTTTGAACAACAATTGTTCAAAAGTTTGAACATCAAAAACACACAAAAAAGTGTTGTTCAAAAGTTTGAACAACAGCTGTTCAAAAGTTTGAACATCAACTGTTCAAAAGTTTGAACAGCAAAAACACACAAAAAAGTGTTGTTCAAAAGTTTGAACAACAGTTGTTCAAAATTTTGAACATCAAAAATACGCAAAAAGTGTTGTTCAAAAGTTTGAACAACAAAACACAGAAGAAAAGTGTTGTTCAAAAGTTTGTACAATAGAAAAAGAGAAAAATAAAGAAAATCAAATCAAATCAACAATCATATTTACATATTTACAACGAAGAAATAAATTTTATCATCATGAAGCTGCCGAGGGATTGCCCTCTTCGGCTAAAACTTGCGTGGTGGGGTTCTCACGTATCTGTTGGTAGAAAGATTCTATGGTAAATGGTTTTTGGTAGAGGCGTACATGATGCTCGTTTGCTTTAAAAGAAGAAACAGACCCATCAATGGTGGCCAAGGTAAGGGTGTCATTGTCATGTACTTTCTTTATTTATTAAGGGCCTAGCCATCTAGTTTGTAGTTTGCTAAGTCTTGGAACCTGGAATCATATAGAAGTGCCTAGTCGCCCTCATGAAATGTCTTTTTCTTAATAAGGGCATCGTGCCATTTGGCTCTTTGCTATTGAATAAGTGTAGTATGTTGTAGAGCCAATAGTTGAATTTCATCTAATTCGTTCATTTGCTATAACTTGTTAACCTGGGCTTCAGTTAGGTCCAGTCCTACCTCGTAGGCTGTCCTTAGTGTTTGTATTTCAAATTCTATCGGGAAAATGGGTTCCTTACCAAATACCAACTGATATGGAGAGTATCCAATAGTGTTTCTCCAAGTTTTCTGATATGCCCACAAGGCCTCTGATAGTCAAGTAGTCCAGTCTTGTCTATGCGATGAGACTGTCTTTGTCAGAATAGCTTCGATAACTTTGTTGGTGCTCTCTACCCCGTTCGCCTGCGGGTGATACAGAGAGGTAGTTCTATGTGTAATGTGATGATTTTTCAGTGTAGCAGCAATCTTGTGACCCACGAATTGTGGCCCCCCATCAATAATCACTTCTCTGGGTAAACCATACTGCACAAAAATTTCGAAAAGAAAGCTAATAACAGTTTTCTCTGTTTCTCTTCATAACGTTATTGCTTCCACCCACTTAGTTACATATTCTGTTGCGAACAATATATACGATTTTTGGTTGGATGATGGTTTGATCAGCCCAACAAAATCTAATTCCCAATGCTCAAAAGGTTTTATCACCAGCTGTGGATGTAGGGGCATTTCATCAGATTGCCTAGGGTGGCCCATCCTTTGGCAACTATTGCATGCCTAAACAAATTTCTTAGCATCCTTAAAAATAGTGGGCCAATAGTAGCCCATTCATAGAATTTTATGTCCAGTTTTGCGGTCTGCAAAGTGTCCACCGCAAGGTCCTTCATGGCAAGCTTTTAAGATATCATAAATATCGTCCTCCCTGATGCACCTGCGGATGTGCATGTCAGCCCCTATGTGGAAAAGATATCCTCCAATCCAGGAGAAACGAGTGTTGCGCTGCGCAATCAATTTCTGTTATCTGGATGTCAGATGATTGGTCAATTTTCCCACTGCTAAGTAATTCACCACATCTACATACCATGGTGTTTTTATGGCCACAACAAAAAATGTTCATACGGGAACTGATCCTCCACTGCCAATGTATCGTCTGTTCTTGGTACTCGGGAGAGGAAGTCTGCCACCAGGTTCTCCTTTCCTACTCTATCCCTTATAGTTATGTCAAATTCCTGCAAAAGTAGTAACCAACAAGTCACTCTTCCATTTGTGATAGGTTTGTTGGCTAAATATTTAATAGCAGAGTGATCAATATACAGAAACATAAGATATCTAGTTATATAGTGTCTAAGTTTATTTATAGCATAAATAACAACTAGAAACTCCTTTTCTATGACTGTATAGTTCAACTCAGCAGGAGTTAGGTTTTTGTTGATTCAATATATAGCGTAGGGTTTCTTGTCATCTTCTTGGCCAAGAACAACTCCAATAACTGTATGTGATGCGTCTGATGAAATTTGGAAAGGTATATCCTAGTTCGGCCCTAGTAATATTGTTGCTGTCAATACTAACCGTTTAAGATCTGTGAAGGCAATGTCACATTTATCAGTCCATATAAAATCAACATTCCCTGTCAAGGTAGATAAAGTTGCAACAATCTGCGAAAATTTCTTTATAAATCTATCATAATATCCAACAAATCCCAAAAAACTACGTACCTCTGTTTGAGTGCAAGGAGTAGCTAATAAGAGGATTACCTATATCTTTGCTAGATCTACCTGAATTCTAGCTACTGAAATGTAATGACCCAGAATCAGGCCCTCTGTCATCATAATATGAAATTTCTCATGACTTAAGCATAGCCTAGTAGCAATACATCGTTCTAGGACTTTCTCCAATATCTATAATGCATTATCAAAGTCATCCTCGTAGGGTGTAAAATCGTCCATGTACACCTCCAATCCTTCATTTATCAAGTCTGCGAAAATACTGAGTATGGCTATTTGGAAAGTAGCAGGTGCGTTGCACAATCCAAAAGGCAATACTTTGTAAGAAAATGTTCCCCATGGGTAGGTAAAAGTAGTTTTATCCTAGTCTTCAGGGGCAATCTGAATTTGGTTGCAGCCACTGAAGCCATCTAGGAAAGAGAATAATTTATTCCTTGCCAGTGTGTCTAGGACCTGATTGATAAATGGAAGGGGAAACTGGCCTTTTTGTGTCGCTTTGTTGAGGCCTCTGTAGTCAACACATATCCTCCATTTTCCATTCTTTTTGGGGAAAATGACTAATGGGGAAACTCATTTACTGTTAGATATAGGATAAATAAAATTCACATCTAATAATTTTTGAAGTTCTTCTTTCACAATATCCTTTAGATGAGGATTCAATATACGCTACAGTTGTCGAATGGGTCTTGCATCCTTTTCAATATAGATGTGGTGCATGCATCACTAAGGGTCAAATCCTTTCATGTTTGGGTAGTCCCATGCAAAAGCCCCTTTGTATTTCCTAAGGACTTGGATAAGTTTCTGTTGCTAGTCGCTACTCAGATTACTGTTGATGTTCAGGATCTTCACTTCCTCGATTTCGATAGGCTTGCTATTATAGACAGTGGTTGTTGGTATTGGTTGGTCATTGATATCTCTCAGGGAATCTTCTTCAATCCCATTGTCAAGGGCTGCTTTAATCATGTGACATCTCAAATTAGACACCGTAGCAGGGTGATTGATAAAAGTATTAATGACATCGTCTTTTGTTTGGTTTTTGAATTCAAGGGCATCTGTCATAGTCAATGGTGAATGAATATTTTCTGTTAAATATGTTACAGGTTGTTTCCGAGTTTTTACAATGGTTAGACTTGGCTGAGAAAGAGGGTATGAGACTAGATTCTTTACATCATTTCCTCGAGTTATGGTCATACTGCCTGTTTGGCAGTTGATATAAGCATCGAGTGTTGCTAGCCAAGGCCTTCCTAATATTAAGGGATGTCCATCTAGTCAGTTCCTAGGGTTAATAATAAAAAAAATTGCCAGATATTCCCAAGTGTCTACAGAAACCATCACATCTGGTAATGTTCCTTTTGGCTTAATGAGTTAGTGGTTAGCAAGTTCCAACAAGGTAGTTTTTGGTTCCAAGGTTGCGATGCCAAGCATTTCGCAAGTTGTTGTTGTGAGAATGTTAATGGATGCCCCTAAATCGACTAAAGCATTGGGAAAAGAGCGACTATTTATCTGGACTGCGACAATGGGGTTTCCCGGGTCTTCATATTTTACAAGTGTCTCTTTGCCTAGTAATAAATTAGACAAAGTCTTGACAACATGGACAGTTGGGGTTATTTTGTTTTCCTCATAGACTTCTTTATACAGAATTCTTTAATAGTTTTAGCATATATCAGAATGTCATGAATAGCCTGGAGGAGGGGTATTTTTATACAGATATTCTTGAGTTCTCCCAGAAGATCAAAATCAGGATATTCAATTGGTCGAGGTATTATCAATCTTTCTGGGAATGGGGGAGAAGAAGTTATGATTTGCTCGAGATCCTTCTTCCTGACTGTATCTTTGTTGGGTCCCCATAGTACTAGTGATTACCCCATTACTATTGTAGTTGTACCCCTTATTAATATTGATGTGCCCCTATTGTGCCCATATTGTTACTGTTGTGCCCCATAGAAGCCCACTATTGTTATTATTGTGCCCTTACATTATTATTGTTATGTAGGATCTGATTATGTTATGACCCCTTAGACTCCTATATATTGAAAGGTCTTTTCATTTGTATCATCCAAGAATTGTTCATTTATGTAATGTAAAGGAGTTTTCCCCCTCGAAGAGGCTGAATTCTAAGGCGTTGATCTATCTTTTCTATCTTTTCTTGAGCTGGCTTCATAACATTTGGTATTAGAGATTTGGATTCTAGGGTTTCGCTGCTCCAAACAGGTCATTATGGAATTTTCACTATAACTTGTTTTCGGTGATGTTTCAGAAGTTGAAAAAAAACCCATTTGAGAGGATATCACGCTAAATCTCGGGTCCAAATTTCAGAGCATTTTGCACTATAATTGCGGAGATATGATTTGAGGAAGTTGGTCTTTTTGCAGACTCCTGAATTACATTCCAAATAGGTGACCTGGGGAAAATCATCATAACTTTTTCTCTGAGAATTGGATTGAAATTTTGTAAAAAGGTACACAAAGAGGATGGATTGTAGTTGCTTCTATATAGTTTCCGAAACAGTGACTCATGGAACATCATACAAGTTCGCTCTACTGAATTAGTTTATAATCAGGTCACTGTGGGAGATTTGGCATAACTCTTCATTGGAGAATCCAATTGGGGTCAGACTGGTGGCATTGGAAAGAGGACATAGAGGGCTACCGCAGGTCGCAAGTTCAGAACTGGATGATCTGAAATTACAGAGATACATCAGAGGCAATATCGAGCTCCTACAAAGTGAAAAAAGGTGTGTATATTTTTTAAATGTTTGCTTAAGCTTGGTTTGAAAATTTATTTTGAAGGAATTCAAAGGGCATAGGGAAGAATTATTATCAGTAATTGATGCCCCGAAGAAATAAAATGGAAACACCTAGTAGGCGACCTGAAAGCTCTAGCATGACTCATGAAGAAGAGGAAGAAATGCAACATGATATATCAAAATTACGAGACCAGTGTCACTTGCACAAAAAGGAACAGAACCTAAGATGGATTGTTTAAATAAAGGTGTAGAAGCTAAGATGAATGACGTGGAAGCTAATATGGATGATTTGAAGATAGAATTGAAGACAGACATGGAAGAATTGAAGATAAATATGAATAAGTTGCTACAAGGAAGGGTCACTAAGGGTGAAAGGGTAGTAAAGGAAACTCATGATGAGAACAAAAGAAATGTTAATCATGATTCCATAGACTCTAATGTTGGATCGAAGACCCACCATATTCCAAAAATCGATATGAGGAAGTTTGATGGCAAGGATCCCGCAACATGGATATTACAGATAGAGCAATTTTTCGATCTCAATAATGTGCAAAACACACAAAAGGTACGTATTGCAACTTTATATTTGGAACCAAATC
>APFE030869168.1:0-64332 GCA_000404065.3 Pinus taeda | reverse complement strand
CTCTCTTGTTAATTCAGTAAAAGAGGAATTATTTCTCTGACTCCTTCAGAGGGATCCTAGTACAAATGTTCACATGCTTAGAGAATCACTGTCAGGACATACGAATAATGCACCAACTGGAAATATTTCCATTCATTATTATTTTGTCCAAGCTATTATGTATTCTTGTAGTTGGTAACCTACAAGTTGAGTTTATACCTGATAGAATTTGTTAGAAAATGGAGTAAGTTTACTCAATTAACATGGAACGTGAATATGTTCCAGCTTTTATCAAGGTTTGTAGTCTTATATAGGCATAAAAAGGCAGTTTGTAGACCTAGCTGAAACCAATCAACCAGAGGGCGGTTTCCAAGAGTACTATCACCTAGGTGTTGTGTATGAGCCTAATTGAAACCACGTGTTCAAGTGATTGACAAGGATTTCATTTAAAAAAAAAAAATGAGAAGTTGTCTTTAACAGATGGTAAAAATGGAATAAGCAAGCCCCTCCCACCTGCAGTTTAAGCAAAGAATGAGGTTGCTGGTGCCTTTCTAGTACCATTACAATAGTGACAATCATCCGCCCAAAGACTACATCAAAAGTATCTGCCTGTAAGCTATAATCAGTAGTTGGCACGAGACCCAAGATCAATAGCAAACTCCATGCAGGGAAGGAGCATGCCTGCCATGATTTGAACCTGGGTCATTGTCGTAACAACTGCTCCAAGTTGCCACTAGACCACAGCCTGGTGGACTCCAAGGATAATATGACCCTTCTACTTTGAAATAGCTCCATCTCACCTTGATTGGTGGACCTTGTTCCTTATAGCAATTGATCTTGTTGCAACACTGTGAACGATCCTCTACCCAATTAGCAATAACTTGTATAAGTAGATAGTAAGGTTGGCCTTGGATTGGGCCCATATGACTAATACAAATAAACAGTTCGTTGGCCTTAAATTGGACTCACTTGAGTAGTGAGTGAGAATTATTACTGTTATACATAATTATATATAATTGTATAATGCTATCACTTTTTTGGGGTTATTGGTGGATATTAGATACTCTTCTATTTATTAAGAGATGTTTATACTTGGGATCTGTTATACCCTTTTATATTTGGTGTATCGAATGTTTATTTTGCTATTTTGGGTTGTCAGGAATTATTGTTTACCTATAATGGATTATTAGTCAATGTAATTATTGGGTGTGCAACTACGCAAGGAAGTTGTAACTCAATGAGATGATGTATGCAAATGATTACAAGCCAAATAAATACAAATAGTTCATGTGGGGATAAGTTCAAGAGGAAAGAGAAACTGTGACAAAGGTCCAAGGAGATAGAAACTCCTCAAATTAAAGAAGGCAGTTTTTGGTTGTAAATAAAATAAATTTAACAGCCTTGGCTATATTTGCAAGGATTAAGGGCATAAAAGGCGAAAAAGCAGTTGATGGCACACATGAAGGTTTCATGCAGATGGATGATACACGTAGAAAACTACACTGGAGTCATGATTATGAGCAGAGTAGGGTAACCCTTGACAGTTTTAGAGCAGATCTTTGAACTTATATCCACAAATATGAGAATTTTGGCACCATCATATCAGAGGCCCTTGCTGAAAACCAAATAGCAACAAGAATGCAGCAATAGTCATGCTAACACAAGGTAGACAAGCATTGAAGGTAGCAAATGTTGTATAAGCAAACAACTCAGATATGGAAACACTAAGTTTTGTGACCAGTTCAACAAAAATTACAGATAGCAGATGTCAAAGAAAAAAATGTTAGCAAACAGACATCCCAAAAGAAAACAAGGAAACGATCTTTTTATTAGATATTGAATCATAAATTCCCTTGACCAATAAGGAATTCACATACAAGAAAAGTTCAACAAACATTAGTAGAATTGAAGATGAATATGTCTCAGAGAGTTTGTGGCTGATCACGAGTCAGGACATTTACTGTTGTAGACTTAAAATCAAGACCGAAAATGAAGTTGAGAATGTACAAGAGATGCCAGTAAAAATGCAGCTGCAGAAATCACTAATCCAATATGATAGGGGCACAAATAGAAACATGAGACAAAGGCAAATAATTGCATAACTTTGAGATGCCCCAAAAGTGTTACATTGACTGTAAAATGGAGTAAAAGGAGCATGCCATTTGTCCTTGAGCTATGTAAAAGAGCCTCTTGTTTTGAACAAAAAATAATTGTTTACTGGAGAGAGAAGCAATTATGGGTTTAGTAGAAACAAGCCACTAAAATAGGACAACCAAGCAGAAAGCTAAACTTGGAGATATCGAATAGAATAATTTATGAGCTGCAAAACCTGGCTGATAAATTGAGAGAAGAATTTGCAAATGAACTTCAGGAAAGAGACACAGTCATTCTTCTTTACAAGAATCTCTAGAGGGAATCTGAGGCAGCATTGGCTTCCATGAAGTGTGAAATGAAGCACATTAAAGCAGAGCTTGAAGCATTGAAGCAAAGAAAGTTTGACAAAGATGCGCATGATTCAAGTGTTCGAGAATGTGAGACATCTGAGCACAGGGGTAGAGTAAACTATTCTCTGGAGTTAAGTCCGAGTCCAAAAGAAAGTATTATGGACCAGGCTGCAATATCACGTTCTCGTGGGAAAGAGGCCGAGGGTCTGACACAAGGCCAAACTTGATCACAATTACATCAACATACTGTAAAGAATGATTTGAGGAAAGATTACTTGTTGTTTATTGATGGGTTCTTTTCATTAACAGGGCCATTGTCATAACTTATGGCAAGGGTCTGAAGACTAGGGCCAAATTTACAAAAAAGCTGAGATTGGTTGTACTAAAACGAAGATGAGATTTTGTTCTTGTCTTTGTTGGTTGCTAAATATGAGACAACATCCACCATAAATTAGAGTGGTTGTAGGAGGAGCGAATAAGGGAGAGGAGTCTCCCAAGAGAGTGGTTCAAGACCGAGAGGAGGAATCCAAGAGTGCAGGAGAGCTAAGAGGACTTGGGTCATAGAACTATAGAAATAAGCGAAAATACCAAAACTTAGGCTAGTTTAGTTTGGATGAAGTTTGTCTTGTAATAGTGCCCATGTATGTCAATCGATGAGAACTGTAATAGAATTTACCTGAAGACCCAAAAGCTCAGAAGCCCGTAAGTCTTTCCGTAACAAGTTTAGTGAAGGCCCAGAACCCCATAACTTTTTTGAAATTGCAATTCTAAAAAGTGTTGAGCAGCAGGGTTCGTGAATAGTCGAGAGGCGAAGCAAGAAGCAATGACAAAGATATTAGTGGGTGAGTCTTATCTATTCACACTAGCGATCCTCCAGAGAACAGGAAGGTGATCAAATTGTGATTTCCACAAGGCCTTTCAAGAATGGACAGGAGTCAACCAGAGCGAATAATTAGTGAAAAACAAACTTCAAACTTGAAGAAAAACAAGAAATATGAAGCCAACTTACCCTGATTCAAAAGCCGGCTACATATGTGCAGAACCGCATAAAGGGGCTTGATTTCTCATGCTTAGCCAACAAAAGTACCGACTGTTGTTGCAAAGTACCGACGGTTGTTGCTGCTATTCAAATCCAAGAAACCAAGATTGGTGAACTACGATCAAAAGAACCTATTTCAAAACAATTTTATAACCAGGGAGCGAGAGCCATATACACATGAAAACAGCGGAATTCACCTATTTCAAAACAATGGAGCGGGAGCCATATACACATGAAAACAGCGGCTGAATCCGTGAAAACAGGGAGCCCTATTCATGAAAACAGCGGCTGAATCCTTGAAAACAGGGAGCCCTCCATTTGGTAAAAATTAAGCTCCGCCCTTTCAAAACAAATTTAACCTTTTTAGACCAAATCTATCTTCACAATTTCACTATCAAACTAGAAAAAACTAAACAGTAAATCAGAAATAGTGATTTTGATCTTCCAAAACCAGGAGCAAAGATCAAAATGGGGTGATTTTAAGAAAATCCGATTTCATAAATATCAAAATGGGGCGATTTTAAGAAAATCTCATTTCGGTTAGTGTATCTACCCTGGGCGAAAATAAAAAAATAAATTAGTTTTTAAATAAAATGAGGGCTAATTATATAAAAAAAAATTAATTATTTTAATTAAAAATTCGCCCATTAAAATATAAAAACCTTAAATTTCGGCCTTTGGGCGATTATTCGCCCCTAAAATTACCCCTGGTTCTTTGCAACAAAGCATACAAAAACATTTAGGGATCCAAAAGCATAGAGACATTGTGGCCCTAAAAAAAAATACCTTGAGAGATGAACTTCACCCAACTAGCACTCTATCAGGTCTTCCTAGACAATTGGACAGGGCTTGTAGTAGTTTGTGTCATCAAGAAGGAGGTTCCTCATAGAAGTCAGTTGATTGGACGAAGCTAGTTGCAATGATTGATGTGGCAAAGGTGAGACATAATGGTTATTGACTTGTCCACTCTTGTTGCTAGAGGGGCCGAATCTAACAAGATCGGTCTTTGAGTCACCACAAGTCTATTGATGCCTTGGTGAAGGTTGTGGAGCTTAGCATGTTGGACATCATTTTTAGCTGGAGAGAGGAAAGGGGAGTCATGCACCATGTCAGTTGAGGGAGACATAGATCCATGGAGTTGCATGTCTAGGAGGTCAACAATATGGTATTTGGTAGCTTTGGCACGGTGCAAGTGAAACTCCATATCCATCATGTTGCCCTCCAATAGTACATTAATGTCCTCCTTCTCCATGAAGTGGCAGCCAAGGAGATTATGCAGTGCCCAAAGGTGGTTTGTCGTGACCTGAAGCTCTTTCACTTTCGCTTTAGCAATCATGTTGTGATAGTGATGAGATATGTTATAATCTAAGTGTTTGTCACCCTTTCCATGCCAAGGTGGGAGGGGAGGCCTTCCCCTACCACTACCTCCTCTATATGGACACCCTCGTTCCCTCACCATTTTTGCAATTGGTTCAATATAAATGCTCGTCACCTGAATTATGTATTTGTCTATGAGTTGTTGTGGTAATGAAGTGCTAGTGCTCCCAGAGCCAAGCCTTATATCGCGGTGTTCCTCCCGCCAGATGACAAGACGAGTATACCAATTCGCCATGTGCCATATCTTGGAAATATTAATCCCAACCACCGTGTTAAACACTTTGACAACAACCATACTTGTGAGAAGTACTTTTGCAGGTTGAGATTTTGTTTGCAGGTGGAAGGACTAAAGATTGCGCAGAAGTACAACGCTGACCATTCACTCCATGACTCTTACCAACACTCCACAACACCTACAAGTTCAGAAAACTAATTATTATGTAAAATCGCCCATACCATGTATTAATGATTTGCTTTGTTATGTATTAATGTAAAAAATGTATCTTAGGATAAATATGAATGTAAAATTCATTTACAATGAAGAGGGAGAGAGAGGGTGAATGTCTGAGAGGTGAAGGGAAAATCGTGGAGAAAATTTTGGTGGGTACGTGAAAACAACAGTTACTATATTTTACTATGTGTTACTTCGCAACCCTCATGAAGCATAAATCACAGTAAGATCTTTCTTGTTTTACTTGGAGCAAAAACCTCCAATTTATCATGTGAATGTATTTTCCTATGTTTTGAAATATAAGCAAAAGTATGTTATGTTGTGATGTGGTCTTAAACTTTCACAAGTAGATTTACCACAACCATTTTGCTTTTAATCTATTTTTCTGCCGTGAGTTCTATGTTTTAACTAAGCCTCTCTGTAGTTGTGATTTCCTTGCTACAACATAATATTTACCTTGTCGCAGCTGATTTTTCAGCCAGACTCTTCTCCTCTACCCCTGTGAAATTTTTCTAACATGGTATCAAAGTCGGTTAAACTTTGTTAGTGTAAAAACAAGTGTTTTTACTAGCAACTAAAAATTAGTTTTGAGGGAAAAAAATTTAAGTGTATTTACCAACAGGTAGATAGTTTTGTTCAACACTCAAAAATGGAAACATCAAGAAAAAATTTGAGTAATCCTCAGATGCCTCATTTTAATGGAAAAAATTATGATTATCTGGTTATTACAATGAAGACGCTATTTTCTTCTCAAGACATTTGGGATTTGGTGGAGAATGGCTTTCAAGAACTAGTAGATGTAGCAACATACAATGCCTTGTCTCAAGTACAAAGGGATTTGTTGAGGGACAACAAGAAGAAGGATGAAAAGTCCCTCTTCTACATTTTTCAAGAAGTTCATGAAAGTATTTTCCCAAGGGTTGCAACAGAAATAAAGTCCAAGCAAGCATGGGACACCCTCCAGACAGCCTACCAAGGCATGGAAAAAGTCAAGACAACAAAACTGCAAATGTTGAGAAGAGATTGTGAAACACTTTGTATGAAAGAGTATGAGAATATAAACTCATTTTTTACACATGTAATTGGACTAGTTTTACTCAAATCAGGTCTCATGGTGAGACACTTGAGGAAAGGAGAATAGTTGAGAAAGCTTTGAGAAGTTTTCCAGAAAGTTTTGATGCTATTGTTGTGGCCATATAAGAGACAAAGTATCTCTCACAGTTCTCAGTGGATGAGCTTCATGCATCACTGATTTCTCATGAACATAGACTGAATAGAAAAACAATCTCCTCATTGGATCATGCCTTCAAAACACAAGTTTCATTTGGCCTAGGTCAAGGCAGAGGAAGAGGAAGAAGCCCACATAGAGGTGGAAGAAGCAGCCCTTCAAGCTCAAGTGGAAAGGGCAGCAATCAAAATCCAAGTTAAGGCCCAAGCGAAAATCAAGCACAAGGTTAGAGGAATGATAAATGTCAAGTTCAATGTCATTACTATAAGAAGTATACTCATTATGTAAATGAATGTAGAAAGAACCAATATGACATTAGTAATAAACCAAGTGTAAATTTCACGAAAGAAAATCAGAACCATGATAGCATGTTTTTAGCTTGTAAAATGGCACAAGAAAAACAAAGTGATATATGCTATATACATTCAGGGTGTAGCAACCACATGTCAGTGAACATAGAAATGTTTTCCAATCTATATGAAAGTGTGAAATCGAAAGTGACATTAGCGACTGATAGCAAAGTCTCTGTCATCGGAAAAGGAAGAGTTAAAATCATAACAAAGAAGGGGTAGAATGAGTACATCTCAGATGTTTACTTTGTCCCTAGTCTAAAGCATAACCTCATAAGCATTGTACAACTCATGCAAATGGGATACAATGTCTTTTTTAAAAATGACGAGTGCACAATTTTGGATAAGACTCCAAGTAGACAACTGATTACAGAAGTTTAGATGGAAAACAATGGAATGTTTCCCCTAAAAATAAGATCAGATTTGAAGGAAGAAGGTGCACAAGCACAACTACCAATGAACTCACAAGAGGATGGAAGAAAAGATGTAGCTATCACACAAGTAAACATTCAAGGAAAGGTCAAAGATGAAAATTGGTTATGGATTTTGAGATTTGGACATCTCAAATTTGGAGGTTTGACTTTGTTGCATATGAAAGGCATGGTGAAGGGGTTGATGCTAATAGAAAATTCGGAAATCCTATGTGAAGGATGAATTTTGGGCAAGAAACATAGAGAGACATTTCTAGCGGGAAAGTCAGTAAGAGCAAAGGCACCTTTGAAGATTGTCCACTCATATTTATGTGGACCAATGCAGACACCATCAATTGGTGGAAACCACTATTTATTTACCTTCATAGGTGACTACACAAGGAAGACATGGGTATATCTATTAAAACATAAAAGTGAAGTGTTTGAGCACTTTTGCCAATACAAGGCTCTCATTGAGAAGCAAAGTGGACACTACATCAAATTCTTGAGGACTGATAGAGGTGGAGAATAAATCTCAAAGGATTTCCTTATATTTTGTAGGGAGCATGGAATTCATAAGAAATTTACAACAAGGTATACACCTCATAAAAGTGGTGTGGCAGAAAGGAAGAACAGGGCCATTATGGAAATGACAAGGAGCATGTTGAAGGCAATGCATTTGCCAAATAAATAATGGGTTGAAGTTGTTTCCTGTGCAGCGTATATCATGAATAGATGTCCAACCAAAAGCATCCAGAATGTGGTTCTTGAAGAGGCATCGAGTGGAAGAAAGCACAGTGTCACTCACATGAGAGTCTTTGGATGTGTGGCATATGCATATGTGTCAGATGAGTTGAGAAAGAAGTTGGACAGAAAGGGGGATAAGTTTATATTTGTTGGATATAATGATGAATCCAAAGCATACAATCTCTATAATCCATCAACCAAGAAGGTCATAATCAGCAGAGATGTGCAGTTCATAGAAGAAAAAGCATGGGGTGGAAGTTTAGAGAAGACAATCAATGTGAAAGCATGTATACCACATGAGGACAAAAAGGAATTGACAACAACATGAAATTCCTCAACAGTGACTCCCTCTACTCCTATTCAAGTGCAACAAAGTAGGCAGAAAGCAACACCATAAACAAATAATAAGACAATGTCATGCAGTCAAGCAAGTGCTTCTCCAAGCATGCTAGAAAGTGCAACACCAAGTGACATGTCAATTCCATCTTCAACAAGCACAAGAAGACCAAAATTCATAAATTTAGTGAGATTTATGAGCAAGATGAAGTTGATAGTAGCATTGGTCTGAATTCCTTATTTTCATTATTTTGTCATGTAGATGACCCAATCCATTTTGAGGAAGAACTCAAAGAAGAAAAATGGGTTGCAATAATGGAGGAAGAAATAGAATCAATAGAAAAGAAAGACACATGGGAGTTAGTGAACCTTCTACAAGGGAAGGAAGTCATTGGAGTGAAGTGGGTCTATAAGACCAAAAGAAATGTTGATGGTAAGATTGAAAGGCACAAAGAAAGGCTAGTTGTCAAAGGATACAAGCAGTAGCATGGAAGAGATTGTGTGGAGACGTTTGCACCAGTCGCGAGGATGGAGATAGTGTGTACAATTGTGGCGATTGTCATGCAACATAAATGCAAAGTGTATCAAATGAACGTAATCAGCGTTCTTGAATTGAATGCTAAAAGAAGAAGTGTATGTTGTGCAACCGCCTGGTTATGAGGTAGAAGGCCAAGAAGACAAAGTGTGTCAGTTGAGGAAAACTCTTTATGGGATGAAGCAAGCATTGCGTGCATGGTACAGCAGGATAGATGCTTACATGTTGGACAATGGTTTCGACAAATGTGACAGTGAGCCTACTCTCTACATCAAAGAGAGTGACGATAAGATTCTTATCTTTTTGTTATATGTAGATGATTTAATTTTTACAGGTAGTGATGATTTTCTCATCGCCGATTTCAAAAAAGTCATGAAGAGCGAATTTAAAATGATTGACTTAGGGTTGTTAAGATATTTTTTGGGTTTAGAACTTAAGCAAAAAAAAATGACATTTTTATTTCTCAAGCAAAGTATGTAGCAAACATTTTGGAGAGGTTTAAAATGCAGAAAAACAAGCCCACACCAACTTCAACTGTCATGGGGTTGAAGTTGAGCAAAGAAGATTGCAACAACAATTTCAATCCAACATTATATAAAAGTATGATAGGTAGCTTGATGTATTTAACTGCGACTAGGCTGGATATAATGTATGCATTGAGTTTGGTGTCAAGGTTCATGGAACACCCAAGGAAACACATTGGCAATCAATCAAAAGGGTTCTAAGGTATTTCAATGGGACAAAACAATATGGCGTTTTGTACACCGCAACAAGTGATTTCAGGCTCGTTGGTTACACTACAATGATTGGGCAGGAAGTGTTGATGAAAGAAAACACGCCATGATATGTTTTCCATTTGGATTCCAAATCCAGTTCATGGGCCTCCAAGAAGCAACTGATAGTGTCACTGTAAACAACAAAAGTTGAATATGTCCTTGCAACAAAAGCAATGTGTTAAGCAATTTGGATGAGAAGGATGTTGAGGGATCTTTGCCACAACCAAGAGGGAATGACAACTATTTTTTGTGATAACACTTCCACAATTGCATTGTCAAAGAATTATGTCTTTCACAAGAGGACACAACACATTGATGTTAAATATCATTTACTAGAGAGTTTATTAACAATGGCGAAATTGTGTTGCAGCACTATCGGTCACAGGGACAATTTGTTGATATTTTCACAAAGCCATTGGCACGTGAAGGTTTTGATTATCTCAGAGACTATTTGGGAATTGTCAATGGTAGAAGTTGTGATTAAGGGGGAGTGTTGGAAATATTAATCCCAACAACCGTGTTAAACACTCTAACAATAGCCATACTTGTTAGATGTACTTTTGCAAGTTGCGATTTTATTTGCAGGTGGAAGGACTAAAGTCTAAGCAGAAGTACATTGTTGCCCATTCCACAACACAACAGAGTGTTTAAGGCACTTAATGAAATTTGGTAAACACGTATGGGCAACCATTCACTCCGCGATTTTTAGCCACACTCCACAACACATGCAAGCTCAAAAAACCATTTATTATGTAAAATCACCCATACACTGTATTAATGATTTTCTTTGTCATGTATTAATGTCAAAATGTGTGTTAGGATAAATATGAATGTAAAAGTCATTTTCAAGGAGGAGCCAGAGAAAGGGTGAATGTCTAAGATGTGAAGAGAAAATCGTGAAGCAAATTATGGTAGGCATGTGAAAACAATGTTTTACTATGTGTTACTTCACAACCTTGGTGAAGGGTAGTAAGGTCTTTCTTGTTTTACTTGGAGCAAGAGCCTACAATTTATCACGCGAATGTATTTTCCTATGTTTTCAAATATAATCAAAAGTATGTTATGTTGTGATGTGGTCTTAAACTTTCACAAGTATATTTACCGCAACCATTTGTCTTTTACTTTGTTTTTCTATCGTGAGTTTTGTGTTTTAATTAAGCCTTTGTGTAGTTGTGATTTCCTTGCTGCAATTCATTTATCACCCAGATTCCTCTCCTCTGCCCCTATGAAATTTTTCTAACACCATAAATGATGAGGGAGGGTGGGCTTGCCACCACCTCTTTGTCTCCAACTCAACCAAATTCACCCTATGGATGATCTGCAGGTGTCATTTATGAGAAGAATTATTGACTTGGATTTGTAGTGAAACACCGAGCCCAATCAGTTAAAAATTATGCTATGGGAACAATTGCATTAAAAAATATAACCTATATTGGTCAATGTTAGCTCAATTAATAGTGGTTAATAGCCAAATGGAATCCTATAGTCTTTCTTTAAGAGGAACTAATAAATTAATAGTTTGCTTAGACACATGGACTTGCATAAATTTTGTTGGGTAGTACACACTAGTAAGTCTACACATTTATAGTTTTAACCCTATATAAGTGTTGAAGAAAACATAAATAATGTTGAGAAGTTTATTTATTTACATCTTACTCCTATCCATTTTTCATGCAAAGCCATACTTAAATTATGGTGAGAAATAACTAATAATAAATATGTTATAGCTAATAGAGTTTCTAAAAAATTCTCATACAAATTATAATTCCAAAAATTTTGTTATATATATTTTTTACTTTATATGATATGTAACTATATTTATTTCAATTTAAAATATAATTTTTAAAATATATGTTATTATTCTAATAATTTTAATATGAATATTCTTTTATTAATATATTATTGTTTAAATAATTTAATATAGAATAAAATATTTATAAAGAAATTAAGTTCTCATGTCACATAGATAGTGAACCAAGCGAATAATTTCCAAGACTGGATATATCTCAATTAATAAAGAAGGTTGCCTACCAAAAGAATGCTGCCTACCAAGTCTATAGATGTTTTAGATCCAACCCATCTTTACAAATATTTAATAAACATTTTACAAGTTTTTTCAATGCAAAAACAGAGTTATTTCACGTGAAAATTTCTTATAAACTAATTGCAACAGCTA
The DNA here is from genome assembly GCA_000404065.3 of Pinus taeda. Lineage (NCBI taxonomy): Eukaryota > Viridiplantae > Streptophyta > Pinopsida > Pinales > Pinaceae > Pinus > Pinus taeda. Next base: position 52,484 of record APFE030869168.1, on the reverse strand, counting down.
CTAAAGTGTGATAGATGAAATATAAAAAGTGTCACCATCTTTCTTAAATCACTTAATTATTCTTTAAGTCCTTTCAAGTTATGTAGAGTCCTAGGTAATTCACACTTGCTGAATAAAACTCCCAATACAATCTAAGAATGACCCGACATGAAAAATCCAAATACTAACAAAAATTAATCCATCAAAATTATTTAAAAAAAATCATCTTCAAAATTCACTCAATATTATTTTAACCGAGGCTTTACAAATTAGTTCAAATTATCTTGGAATAGCTCAAAATATTTTCCAAAACCTTCAAAATTTAAATTTTTTCCAAATAGATTAAAAATCTTGAAAATTAAGTTAATATTATTCAACGTAACGAATCCTAATCAGTGTAGTCAAACTTCGGGCTTCAAACTCTCAGGGTCATCATAATCTATGAAACCAAATAGAGTGTCAGAACTAGTAGAACCAGTAACACATTATAGCATGAGCACCGTAGAGTGTCAATAAAATTGCAAGGCATTGCCTTACGTTCACCTTGGCTCCGTAATGCTGAATGAAAGATTACCACCTGCAGAGTGGACATTAAAAGGTGTTTGATAATAAGTTGCTACTTCGAACGACTCACTGTTGCTTGACGTGTTGTTAGGGTCTCGATGAGGAGTAACTGTAGTACGTTCAACTTGGTTAGGTGCGGCCAATACACTCTCTTCATCTACGAAAGCAGGCCTTTTGGGCGAAGGAACATGTTCTTCGCCCCTGTAATCATCAACACCACTTGTGACATCTAATTCCTTTTTCACATGAGTAACTACTTCCCAGTGTGGGATCCATAATTTCTAATGCTCTTTCTGCTTTATACAATCTCTACGTCTGCTAATTGACTAATATCCACAAAACATAAAACATTAGTTAGCCAGGGGTTAGCCAGGAATCATAGTTCCTCGCCACTTTAGAAAATTTCAGTCAATTTTAGGTTTATAATATTAGTTCTAGAGTTGAGTGTTGCATTTTGACAAAGATTGTTTTTTCATGAAAATAAACCATGTAATTTTAGTGTTTTTAGTATTTATATTTGGATTTATCATATTAGTCTCATCGTTGAATCTCGTATTTTGACAAATATTGCCTCACCACGAAAATAAATCATGTTTATTTTAGCCTTTATAATGTTTATATTTGGGTTTACTATTGTTGGGTTTATAATATTAGTCCCTTGGGTTTAATATTATTCCCTTGGGTCCATAATCCCTTGGGGTTTTAGTATTAATCGTTTGGGTTTATTTTTTATTTGGGTTTGTAATATCAATCCCTTGGGTTTATTATTCCCTGAAGTTTATAATATCAATCATGGTCAACCATGCTCAACCATGATTGAATGGCACATTGTGACAAGGATTGTCTAACCACGAAAATAAGTCATGTTTATTTTAGTCTTTGTAATATTTATATTTGGGTTTACGGACGTTGGGTTTATAATTTAATCCCTCGGGTTTAATATTATTCCTTGGGTTCATAATCCCTCGGGTTTAATATTATTTCTTGGGTTCATAATTCCTTGGTGTTTTAGTATTAATCCATTGGGTTTATAATATCAAACCCTTAGGTTTATTATTCCCTTAGGTTTATACTATCAATCATGGTCAAACATGCTCAACCATGGTTGAATGTCACATTGTGACAAGGATTGTCTCACCATGAAAATAAATCATGTTTATTTTAGTGTTTGTAATATTTATATTTGGGTTTATGAATGTTGGGTTTATAATATTAGTCTCTTGGGTTTAATATTATTCACTTGGGTTCATAATACCTTGGGGGTTTAGTATTAATCCCTTGGGTTTATTATTCATTTGGGTTTATAATATCAATTCCTTGGGTTTATTATTCCCTTAGGTTTATAATAACGATCATGGTCAACCATTGTCAATCATAGCCAACTATGGTCAACCATGGTTGAGTGTCACATTGTGACAATGATTGTCTCACCATGAAAATAAACCATGTTTATTTTAGTCCTTCTAATCTTTATATTAGGGTTTACCAATGTTGGGTTTATAATATTAGTCCCTTGGGTTTAATATTATTTCTTTGGGTTCATAATGCCTTGGGGTTTTAGTATTAATCCTTTGGGTTTATTATTAACTTGGGTTTATAATATCAATCCTGGCCAGCTTTATTAATCTCTTGTGTTTTTAATATCAATCCCCTGTGCTTTTTGATCCCTTAGGTTTTTAATATTTTTTCGTTAGGTTCACTAATTCTTTGGGTTTATAATATTAGATGGTTGGGTTTATTAGTTCCTTGGGTTTATAATATTAGTCCCTTTTATTTAATATTATTCCCTCGAGTTCATAATCCCTTGGGATTTTAGTATTAATCCATTTGGTAATAATAATAAAATATTATTACTATAATATAGTATAAATAGATATATTATATTATTATATAATATAATTATTATTATGATATAATATAATCCCAAGGTAATAATATATATAATATAAACCCAATTTATACAAATCTCTAAAATAAATATTAAAAGTAATAAATAAACATGGTCGGATTACTAAAGCATAAGAATTATAATATAATAATAATAATTATTATTTATTATTATTAATTATGAGTTTATATTATTATAATGAATATTAATATAATAATTAGAAATACATTAATATATAAGAATATCATTGTTATTATTTATATAGTTATTAATAATTATAAATAGTTGGTCTTTAAAAAATTACACATAATAATTCGCTTATCACAATTTTAATTATTATTGGATCATGGTTGTTATTATGAGTTAATAGTTCTGTATTCAAGCTTTTTGTGATCCATAATGAATTAAGCTAAGTCTTTTGGTAGAAATCACATAAGAGAATTTTTTGGTCGAAGCCTTTTGAACCAACGAGTGTGGTGATCCTGGTCCTGATGATGAACCACACTTGTTGGTTCAAAATGTCTTGGCCAAAAAATTCTCTTATGTGATTTATATCGAAAGCTTTGCTTAAATGAATTAATGTTATGATTATAATAATAATTCAATATAATTGTAATTATTATTATTATTATTATTTTAGATTATTGTTATAATAATATAATAGTAATCATAATATATTATTATTATTAATATAATAGCTATTATATTAATATTATAATAATATATTACCCGGATGCGAGTGTCCTTAATCCGTGATTAATAGGTGTAATGGCTTATGCATGCGCAGCCGGCAGCTGGCAAGCAGACAAGCACAAACCCATTGATATTTATCGGCGAGCTCAGGAAGGAATTCATTGCCATTTATTACAGGCACAAGCCCAAGGTACGCAGATGGAAGTTATTAGGATGGCGCGCCAGCTTCAGATTTCTTTCGCCCTGGTTCTTTTCTGTCTGTCCGCAGAGTGCCCGCTCTTAGGGGAAGCCATCTTTACTGGCTCTGGTTCTCTTAATGTCTGTTGCAGTGGCCGCCTCTGGTGGTCCTGCTCTCAAGGGAAGCCGCCTTGGACTCCGTATGGTCCCCAGTGGATTACCATAAGGAATTCCATTCAGCTGCTATGCGCAGATGCTAAGCACTCCAATTCAGACTTCACCTTTCACGTCTGGGGTCTCAAGCCTGTCTTTGGCATATACTCTGTCTCCATTCATGTTGTACGTGCCTGGGTTGGGAATTGGGTTCACACGGTTGTGGATGGGCATTGTCAGTTAGCCGAGTCTTTCGCTGGTGGGTTCAGAGTCTGGGTCTCGCCCTCTTCTGTCTGGTCTTCCTTCTGGGTTCTTACAAGCTCTCAGTCGCCTTTCCAGTACCCTTTGTCTTTAAGCTTGTTTACTCTGCGATCTCATTTGAACATGGCACTTCATCGACGGGGCATTCCTAGGCGCGGGAGCAATTCGGGTTTCCGGGGAGGGTCGGGGAGGCAGGGCAGACCTGCTCCTCGTCGCATATCCCCGCTAGCTATGGCCTTGCCTTCTTCGCCGACCTCAGATGAGTCTGGTCCTTCCCTAGGCAGTTCACTGCATTCCGCCGGGTTCAAATTCAAACGCAGACTAAACCAACCGCTCATCTCTGCCTTGGTCACTGTCATTTTCTAGGAGGAAGAAGATGAGCTCGCTAGCTCGGATGCAGCCTCAAAGGAACAATCGCCCTGTCAGAAAGCCAACACGTCTCAAAGCAGATTGGCGGAAGATGATCTCAAGGCTTCCTCGGCGGAGCGGGAAGAGGATTATCAGGACGAGGACAACACTCAGCGGGACTCTCCTCAGGAGAACATCATTGACTGCGAGCCAGCAAAAGGTTATGAAAACATTCTACATCTCAGGCCTCTTCCGGATGGCAATTTAATGGAAGTTGAAGACGAGGTGATGGTTACCTGGGAGAGCACCCCAGATAATATCAATGAAAATGATACTGGTGAGCCCAAGTAAGTTTCAGTCCATTTGCATGCAGTATAAGGATAGCAATTCAGTTTTGGATGTCCAGATTTCTTGGTACCGAACATTTCCAGCTTCCAGTTGATCATATGCAGGGACTTTGCCTAGGATCTCCTTTCTTCTAATCTTGCTAAAGTACTGTAATCAGTTTTATACTGTTTAGTTTTGGGTCTCTTTAGGTCTGTTCAGGTTTTTTAGGTAATGATCACTGCTCCTATAAACAGAAGGAACAACAATTTTTGTAAAAGTATCTTGACATAGGGATGGCTACAGCTCTCTCAGAGGTTTAATCCTCTTTGTACATATTTTTTCTCTTTTTAATATTAATAGCATAGTCTTTACTCAAAAAATTATTATATATATATAATATATATCTATATATATATATATTATATATATATATATATTATATATATATATATATATATTATAATTACATTAATTATTATAATATATTATATATATATAATAATGTAATGATAATATAATATTATTATATATTATTATTAATACGCCACACCAGATTGTCTCTTATATGGGGGAGTGAGTGGAGCAATGCCTCATACAGATGAACTGCCCATCGATGGCCATGTGGGACGACGAGCCCAGTCTGGCAAGTTTTGTTTCCAGATATATTTATGGTATGAGATGTGAGTCCATAGATTTTGGCTTGTCAACAAGGTCTAGCCCATTTTAGCAGCTAAGGCTTGGGCAAATAGGGGGAGGTCTTTTAGTCCCCATCCTCCCCATTTCTTTGGCAATGCAATTTTATGCCAGCTGATCCATGCAAATAATCTTTTATCCTGATTCCCGTTCCAGAGATATCTGTTGCATAATTGTTTCAATCGGGATAGAATATTACTGGGAATCCATGCAAGTGCCATCCAGTAAACAGGTGTAGCTTCTAGGACCGATTTGATAAGCACAAATCTTCCCGCCCTGGATAAATATCTATGACTCCAGATGGATAGTCTCTTCTCCAGTTTTATGACCTGCCAGACCCAATCTGCGATTCTGTGGCATGTAGGTTTTAGCCAATATCCCAGATATTTGAGGCCTCTATCCAGGAGGTGGAAAAAATAAGGAAAGACCTGGTGAGAAAATTGAGATTCAAGAGCAGAGGTACGAGAAAAGGTAATGGTGGATTTGGATTGGTTGGAAAGCATACCAGTAGCAAACGAGAAGAGAAGGAGAATCTTGGAAAAAGATCTGGAGTCCCGAATGCCTCCATCAAGCAAAATAAGCACATCATCCACAAATAGGAGATGTGTGAGGAAGTAGTCCTCAGTGATCTTGAGGCCACAGATATCTCCATCCCTTTTGGCAGATGCAATCAAACGACTTAAACCCTCCATGACAATAAGGAATAGAAGTGGAGATAGAGAGAAACCCTATCTAAGCCCTCTTTCAGAGTGAAAGAAGTGAGAGGTCGAGCCACTGATAAGGACACTGAAGGAGGGAGTGGTAATGCAGGCCATAATCCAAGTGATGTAATTGTGAGGGAAGCCCACATGAATCAACAACATCTTAATATACAGCCATTTGACCCGGTCAAATGCTTTGGACAAGTCAATCTTGAGAATGATGCTTTTAAGGCGCTTGGTCCAGATGGAGTGGATGGCCTCCTGTGCCGATCCAATGGCTTCATGGATTTGTCTAAATTCGAGGAAAGCGAATTGTTGAGGAGAAATATGCTTGGAGAGGATCGGCCTGAGTCGGTTTGCAATTATCTTAGAAATAATCTTATATAGACAATTGCATAAGGAAATAGGCCTATAATCATCAAAAGAGGATGGGGAATCGGACTTTGGAATGAGGGCGGTGAAGGTCGAGTTGATGGCATGGTATAGAGAACCCGAAGTTCTGCTCTCCTCCATGACATTCAATAGGTCCTGCCCCAGCAACTCATAAAATGCCAGGTAGAATTCAATGGTCCAGCCATCCGAACCTGGACTCTTATCTTTTTTGAACCATTTTAGCGTGCCTTCAAGTTCACCGGAGTTGACTAGTGCAAAGAGCTCTTCTGCATCATCCTCATTGACAAACCTTGGAAAGTGTCCCGCCACATTTATAATATCAGGCAAATTTGCTTCGTGGGGACATTTGTAAAGGTTCCTGAAATGTGAAGTACCAAGGTGGGCTAGCTTGTTGAAGGTATCGACACAACCTCCCTTAGGCCTAGGAAGATTCCAGATGGTGTTAGATACCTTTCGTCCCTTGGCATAATTTTGAAAGAACCTCGTATTGTCATCCCCAGCTTTTAACCATATAGCTCTACTTCTCAACCTCTGAGATTCCTCGCACCCCTTTAGGATGTTGGCCTTCTACTTTTCAAGCTCAATCAGTCTATCCTTTGCCTCTGCAGAGATTAATCCCAAACTTTGCTCATCAAGTAAAGTGCTCATCTCATCTTCAATATTGGTGAGTTGTGAGGTTTCCCATGAGAGTTTCTCCCTGGCCCAATTAATAGAGAGGTGTTTAATCTCCGAGAGATTACTGCAAAAGCCTTTTGCGAAGGACTCTGCTCGGTTAATAGGGTGTGCAATCCAGAAGTCGGAAACCATCTTAATGTACACAAGGTCACTCAGCCATACATGGTTGAATTTGAATGGGGCTTTCGGCTTTTTGAAAGGCCCCTGGATTTCTAGATAAATTGGGGAATGATCCGATACACCCCCTGAACCCACCCATTGTTTGTAGTGATGCAGATGCTGAAGGAGTGGTCCTTTCATTAAGAATATGTCCAGTCTACGACCCAATGCTGCATCACCCACCCTTTTGTTCTTCTAGGTGGGCAACAGCTTGTGCATGGGGACATCTATAAAATTGGTCTATTATAGCAGATTAATCATATGGTCAGTGATAGCATCAATTTGAGCCGCAAACCTCCATGATTCTCTAAATCCCAATGAAAAATTTAGATCCCCTTCGATTATAGTATGTTCTGAGTCCATAAGGGAGAGGTTTAGAAAATGCTGCCAAAATGCTGCCATACACATTTACAATCCTGAGGATCATACCAAGCTCAGCAGAAAAAATATCAAGCCCCAAGTATCCCGCTCCCCCCCATGATGCATCAACCCAAATGGATCGAGGGTTGATTCCAATAGCCAGACCCCCAGATCTTCCTGCAGCATCTAGGGCGACAAATGTCCAGTTCAGGATCATAGATTGAAGAGAGTGGGAGATTTGATCAGCCATACCCAAAGTTTCCTGGAACATAATAATGGCAATCGGTTCGGTCTCAAGGAGTCTCCTCAAGGCTAGTTTCTTAGAGGCACTAGCCAAACCTCTGCAATTAAAAGACAAGCACTTCATGGAGGGACACCGCGTGGGGTATGTCCTGCTCTAAGGACCCCATCAATAGTGGACTGGCGACTAGAAGCAATCTCCGCCCCAGCCCTCCTAATTTCCTTGGAGAGATTAGACTTCCTACCCCTGGATGATAGGGGGATGGCATTAGGAAACATAAGACCTAGACCAGTCTGGCTGACCCGGAAATCCATGGAGTGTGATCTGGAGCGAAGGAAATAATTATGAGGGGGTGACAGCCCAAAGGATGACAGCGATACATAAGAAGAGGAGGGAGCAGGCATTGAGGGGGCTGAAGTGACAATGAGAGGAGGGTAGACATGATACATTGTGCCATTGAAGTCTGAATCGATGAGCCTGCCATATAAGTGGAAAAATCAATAGATGAGAGAGGAGGGTTCAGAGAGATACCCAAAGCAGTTGTGACTTCTGCGGTAGAGCGGGCCCTGGTCAGCGGCGGCGAATACTATCTGAATCCTCTATCCACTGGCTTGGATGTTGGAGAGATAACTGCTGGTACTAGACCCGAGGACGGGGGGAATGAACCGACCAGAGAATTAGCCCTGGAAGGTGCAGGTGTGATTTTAGGTGAGTCCTCAGATTTCCAATTGAGAGGGCATTCCTTGAAGAGATGCCCTACCTTGTGACATCGTCTATAGCGAAATGGCACCCCTTCATAGTCCAAGATCTGGACTCTAATATACTTCCCCCACTGTAGAGTAATCTTTTCTTCCAAACCCTCACGAGTATCCAAGTGGACCAAAATGTGAGCGAGGATTCTGTTTTTGGACTCCACAAAGGTGCGGTCATGATCTAAATAAGTACCCAAAGCATTGCTAATCCTGATAAAAACCTCCTCACTCCAGAACTGCAATGGAAGCCCTGGCAAGTGTACCCAAAGCGAACCTGCCCCAATTTGTTCACGTTCAGGATCGAATAAAGGGCTCCACCATTTGAGAAGGACCGGGGCCATCTCAATGTGTCAGTACCTAGCCAGTACCAAGTCCGTGTAGTTTTCCTTTGCAAAATGTAGGGAGAACCACCCCCTGGGCAAAACATGAACCTCTGGCAGTTCTATCAATAGTCCTCCCCAAATCTCCTTAACCCACTGAGTCATCCTGTTGGCTGAATACGCCCGACCACGTACATGTCCAACCAGTACCGTGCATGCCATGATAGCAAATTCACCAATAGCCAAGGTTTCACCGAATTTGATGGTGATATCCTTTGAGGTCACCTTGACACACTTAGTCTTCCTTTTGTTGGTGTGAGGAGCCGATGGGTAGTCAACCAGAGGGTTTGGGACGCCTTCCGACGGATATTATTTTTCTGGTCGAACCTTAACCGCAGGGGTCTCGAAACAGCCAGATGGTCGAGCACTCGAGCAGGGGGGTTGTTGGGTAGCAACAGTAACTAGGATGTCAGTAGAGGGAAAAGTGAAGAAAGATGAAAGAGGGTCAAAGGAGGGGGAGCGAGGGGTATGCGAGGATAAGATGTGGAGTGTGCCCAGCGAAAGAGGAGGGGCTTCGAAGCCCGAAGAATCCACAGACAGCGACCCGGAGGGGAGGGGAACAGAGTAGTACTGAGGAAGGGAGACGACAGGGGAGGACAAGGGCGGATCTGGGGCAAATAGCGAAATAGTTGAGTCAAATGGCAGAGAGCGGGAGAAACTAGGGTTACCAAAGATAACGCGGTTGGGGAAAGGCTCCTCGGAATAATCCACCGCTTCAACCTCCATGTTGTCCCCCATATTCCAGCCAGAGGTCGATCTGAAAGTGATGGGTGTGCGAATAGAAACGGCAAGGTGAACAAAGCACGGCGCCGGAACAGAAACGGTAGTCTACAGTAAATAGTAAACCCTATGGTTTTACCCTAACCCTGCATGGACGACCTCCATCATACTCTAGAACCTCTTGGCTCCTTCCTCGCAAAAAGTTCAAGAACTAGTTGAGGTTGTAGTAGCATCTCATCTTCCCCATTGTGATTCTAATGTTATTATCATTATAATAATAATTCAATATAACTGTAATTATTATGATTATGATTATTTTATATTATTGTTAAATAATATATAGTAATCATAATATATATTAATTATTAATACAATAGCTATTTATATTAATATTTTATAATATATTTAATTACATTTTTATTATAATAAATATAATGATATATATTATATATTATTATTTATTATAATTAATTAATTAACATTTTTATGATTAATTTTATTTTATTTAATATAATATCATTATTATAATAATTATAGTAATAAATATATTTTATTATTATTATAATAATACAATATAATCCTTGAATTAAGGCTTTGGTGATCCATGCCATTTTTTTTAGGAGAATCTTTGGCAAAAGTCACATAATAATACATTTATTGAAGCATTTTGAACCAACAAGTGTCATTCATCGTCATGACAAGTTGAGGAACCAAATCATGGCAGCAATTTAAATAGGGAGAGCATATCATCTAACAGCTATAATTGACACATAATAATACATTTATTGAAGCATTTCGAACCAACAAGTGTCTCAACCAGATCATGGCAACAATTTAAATAGGGAGAGCATATCATCTAATAGCTATAATTGACACATAATAATACATTTATTGAAGCATTTCGAACCAACAAGTGTCATTCATCGTCATGGCAGTAGTTTAAATAGGGAGAGCATATCCAAGGTGAGAGGGGAGGCCTTCCCCTGCCCCTACCTCCTATATAGGGACACCCTCATTCCTTCACCATATTTGCAACTGACTCGGTATAAATGATTGTCACCTGAATTATGTCTTTGTCTATGAGTTGTTGTGGTAATGAACTACTAATGCTCCAAGAGCCAAGCCTTATATCATGGTGTTCCTACTGCTAGACGAAAAGACATGTATACCAAATCACCATGTGCCTTAAATTATGAGGGAAGGTGGGCTTATCACCACCTCTTTGTCTCAAAACAAACCAAATTCCCCTGTGAGATGATCTGTGGGTGTCATTCATGAGGGGAATTATTGACTCGGATTTTTAGTGCAACACCGAGGCCACTAAGTTAAAAATTATGCTATGGGAGCAACTGCATAAAAAAATGATAACCTATATTGGTTAACATTAGCTAAATTAAAAGTGGTTAATAGGCAAATGGAATCCTATAGTCTTTCTTTAAGAGGAACTAATAAATTGAGATGTGAAGTAGATAAATTAATTGTTTGCTTAGGCACATGGACTTGCATTAATTTTGGTGGTAGTACCCACTAGTAAGTCTACACATTTACAATATGAACCCTATATAAGTGTTGAAGAAAGCATAAACAATGTTGAGAAATTTATTTATTTACATCTTATTCCTATCCATTTTTATGCAAAGTCATACTTAAATTAGGGTGGGAAGTAACTAATAGTAAATATGTTATAGCTAATAATGTTTCTAGAAATTTCTCGTACAAATTATAATTCCAAAAATTTTATTATATATATATATATAATATTATTATTATATATATAATATATATAATATTTTATTTTGTAAAATATGTATCTATATTAATTCAAATTAAATATAATTTTAAAGAATATATTATTATTCTAATAATTTTAATATAAATATTATTCTATTAAATATATTATTGTTTAAATAATTTTAATATAGAATAAAACATTTATAAAAAAACTAATAAATTTAGTTCTCATGACACATAAATAGTGAACTAAGTGAATAATTTCAAGAAATGGATATCTAAATTAATAAAGAATGTTGGCTACCATGTCTATAGATGTTTTAGATCCTCAACCCATCTTTACAAATATTTAATAAACATTTTACAAGTTTTTTCAATGCAAAAACAGAGTTATTTCATGTGAAAATTCCTTACAAACGAATTGTAACAGCTCCGAAAGTATGATAGGTGAAATATAAAAAGGGTCACCATCTTTCTTAAATCATGTAATTATTCTTTAATTCTCTTCGAGTTATGTAGAGTCCTCGGTAATTCACACTTTCTGAATAAAACTCTCAATACAATCATACAATCTAAAAATGACACGACATGAAAAAATCCAAATACTCAAAAAAGTTAATCCATCGAAATTATTTAAAAAAAATAATCTTCAAAATTCACTCAATATTATTTTAACCCGGGCTTTACAAATTAGTTCAAATTATCTTGGAATAGCTCACAATACTTTCCAAAATCTTCAAAATTTAAATTATTTCCAAATAGATTAAAAATCTTGAAAATTAACTTAATATTTTTCAACGTAATCAATCCTAATCAGTATAGTCAAACGTCGGGCTTCAAACTCTCCGAGTCTATCATAATCTATGAAACCAAATAGACTGTGACAACCAGTAACACATTATAGCATGAGCACTGTAGAGTGTCAATAAAATTGCAAGGCATTGCCTTACGTTCACCTTGGCTCCGTACTGCTGAATGAAAGATTACCACCTGCAGAGTGGGTTGCTACTTCCAACGACTGACTGTTGCTTGACGTGTTGTTAGGGTCTCCACGAGGAGGAACTGTAGCACGTTCAACTTGGTTAGGTGCGGCCAATACACTCTCCTCATCTACGAAAGCAGGCCTTGTGGGCGAAGGAACATGTTCTTCCCCACCTGTAAGCATCAACACCACCTGTGACATTGAAGGCCTCAATGTTGCACCCGCTTGAGTACACAGCAGACCAATTTTAATCACTCTAATCCCTTCTTCACATGAGTAACTGCCTTCCAGTGTGGGATCCATAACTTCTAATGCTCTCTCTGCCTTATAGAGTCTCCACGTCTGCTAATTGACCAATATCCACAAAACATAAAGCATTAGTTCGCAAGAAATCATAATTCTATGGACATTTTAGAAAATTTCTACTTCAAGAATGAGATCCACAAGAGCCATACAGCTTCAATGAGAAACTCCATGTGCTGAAGCAAACTATGGTTCTTTCTTCCGCTGATAATCTCGAGAAGCAGCACTCCATAGCTGAATACATCTGCTTTCTCTGTCAACTGTCCGCGTAAGGACTCAGGCGCAATGTAACCACTGCACAACGTTATGTACAATCAAATTTCCATATCTTAACCCTCGTAAAATTATATGATCCTCTCTGATATATATGAGTTGTAATAGGTTCATATCCTGTAATTTATTAAACAAAGCTTGGGACACCAAGAGATTGTAGAGAGAATTCATACATAGTTCCTGCAACTCTAGTGCTAACGTGGCTTTCATCTTCTCCAAATAGTTTGGCTAAGCCAAAGTCTGCTATTTTGGGTCGGTATTTATTGTCTAGTAAAATATTGCTTGCTTTGATATCTCTGTGGATGATTCGTATCTCAGACTCCTCGTGAAGATAGGAAAGCCCGCGCGCAGTTCCAACTATGATCTCATACCTCTCTGTCCAATTCAGTAAATGACGTTTTGTTGTATCTACAATTATTACATCAGAGACAGTAAAAAAATTAAGAAGCTATGTGCAGAAACTCGGATAATTCCAGGATTCAAGCAGAGATAAAAAAGTTAAAGAGCAAGCGAGAACAAACCGAATACAATCTTGTCGAGACTACCGTTGTGGAGGTATTCGTAAACTAGCAGCCTTTCTGTTCTTTCAACAGAGCAACCAAGCAATCTCACTAGATTCCTGTGCTGAACACGAGTGATGAGATTTGCCTCATTCAGAAATTCATTGTCACCTTGCCTTGAAGCTATATTCAACCGTTTAATTGCAACCTCTCGACCATCAGGTAGAACACCCTGAAGATCAATGAAATTCAAAATTATTTTTATTCTCCATTATAGCTGACTTGGACCTGCTACCTACTAGTATGTAATTCAATGGAAGGCAGTTATCCAAGGCCCTTACCTTAAAGACGGATCCAAACCCTCCTTCACCAAGTTTGTTTTCTGCTTTAAAATCAGAGGTAGCCTGCCTTAGAGTATCGTATTTGAAAATCAGTTCCAGATTCGCTAGAGGAGGCGATAAGCTATCTTCTCCTTCCTCACCTGCGAAACAGTTGCAGGTGTCTATTTATGTTAAGTAATGAAATATGCGAAGAATTTCAATTCACCATATACAAGCTAATAAGGTCTACACTGAATGATTGAGCAATTTAGGAACCTGTGGTTCGGCGTTTTCGGCCAAAACGAAATAGGCCTATGGCTGCAATTAATCCAACCGTAGCGGCTACTACGCCCAGAGTTAGCGCAAGGACATTACGGTTTTTGCCTTCTGCCAATTTGCCAATTTTCTCACAAAGGTCATCATTAAATTGGCCATGCTTATTTTCACCAAATTGTACAAAATTAATTTATTCTTATTATGTAAAATCTGTGTAGGATGATACCGGATGATGGAGCCAGCGGCGAAGGGATCGGAGTATGTATGCCGTCTGGCGAAGGGATCGGAGTATGTATGCCGTCTGCCAATTTGTACACGAAGCCCTGGTATTAAATTGGCCAGGTTTTGTTCCACCAAAATGTACAAACTAGTCTACTTATCATTGTACAATCTAAACACTATGTGAAGGAACATACCGGATAATGGAGGCGGCGGCGCGAGGATGGGAGCGAGGAAAAACTGATAAATCTCGTAACGCAATTCGCAGCCCATAAAGTGGAATTGTCCTCCAATTGATCCGTTTGCGCATCCCAATGACTCACCGACAGATAAGCAAGATTGGCAGTTTGCTTTGGACAGATCTCTCCAACACTGGGCTAAGCTGTAGATTAACCTGGAAGGCGAAGATTCCGCTGTGAATACATCTGCAGCAAAAAGGTTGGGACTCCACACGGCTCTTTCGCTAATATTTGAGAGTACGTTTAAAATAACAGACTGGAGCGTGTCTGGCTGGGTAACGGTCGGTGCGTTGCAATAAAAAGAATAAGGCTGGATACCCTCACTATAATTGTAAAAATAATGATCGTCATAACGTAAGAGGCAGCCATCTAGTAGAAGGAATCCAGAAGTACTGTTTTGACATTTATCAAGAAGCATTGCTTTTACCGTGGATGCGCACTGTTGGCATAAAGAGGAATTTAAATCTCCCCTGCACTGGAGAAGCCCATAAACAGAATCATTGTTGTTTTGCCCCACAACACTAGAGGTATCGAATCCAGTCGTAGAAACATTGACAACCAATGATTCCAAAACTTTGATGAGACGAAGGTGGAAGAGGCTGCCATTTGTATATTGGCTATTCCCACAACTCTCCTCATGCCCAACACCACCAGCTGTAACATTTATCTGTTGACCGACTGAGAGGTGCAGACACGTACATAGAGTGAAGGTGAGGAGCATGCTTCTGATTAATTGTTTCATCTTCATCGCCATCGCAGCGCAGGCATGACCTCAACGCTGTTCGCTGCTGCTGCTATTTTAATCCTGGGCTGGGCTTGCAGTGTTCAACACGGTCACATAATCAGGCCTAGCGAAGGGAACCGAACTTGGGTTACTTGACTTTTACTTTCTATAACGTTTCTATCTTTTCTCGCGCTCGACTTTGACTCTTTCTGTTATTTTTCATTTTATTTAGAATTTTATCTGACTTCAAATTGAATTTATTAATATTAAATTTTAAAATTCTAATATAATGAAAAGATTCTAATAAAAAACAATAATCATTAAACCTTCACTTGACTTACAAAATTATTATTGTAAAAAATTCTACTTTATACTTTTCTTCCCAAAGTCATTGAAAAGTCGTCATTTCTTTCGGAAACAAATCATTTAATTATCAAAACACTAAGCGTCTTGATTAAATATGGAATTTTGGATTTCGTGAAGGCATGGAATGGGCCCAAAGTGAAACCCTAAGCTTCCTATTAAATATGGAATTTTGGATTCCTAGAAGGCATGGAATGGGATAAATTAAAAAATAAAATAAATCCAATGGATTTTATTTTTTTAAAAGGGGCAGTCCCTGCAGAAGCTTATATTAGGCCTGATTTGTACAATATATATATCAAACGTCATATTGATTGATGATTGACACATCAGATCACAATTAACTCTGACATATGGCTGACCGCACAGCAACAACACAGACGGGATTCGACGCGGGTGGGGTGCGAGAAAGTCGTCAGCCCCCACCACGCGAACCATGCACATGGGTGCAATCCAATGGGTTTTATACACGTATTATTATTAAAATATATATATATATTATATAGGAAAGTGAATTTGCATTGTAATTAATAAAATTTATAAATGGGAGGTTTTGTTTTTTTAAGTTTGTCACCATTATATCGTCATCACGTCTAATATGTTATCCTAGCAACGAATTTAATCACTAACTTTACATAAAAAGTGTCTTAGTGGTCACCAAACCAGATAGACATAAATGAGATGTTTTTATTTATAATTAAAGTTTTAAATTTATCTTATAATTAAAATTTTATTATAAAAGGTTTCGTGTTCATAGATTAATATTAGCACAATTACATTTACTAATATTGTTCATAAACATCATTTTCATGTGTTACTTGATGTGTATAAAAGGTGGGAAATGAGGTCAATAAGTTTATATCAACTACATCAATAAATGTGGTTCTGCTAGTTGACACTAGACAACCTCTACATGTGAGGACGACTCATTGACCATGGTTGACCATAGTTGAAAAGGGTTGATGAGTTTGATCATAATGTTAATGTTAGATCTAAGACTTTTGTGATCCGTAGTTTAGAAAACAATCTTTCGGATTAATCACATTGTAAGGATTGGATCGGCATTTCAAACCAACTAATGTGGTTCATCCTCATGACAAAGTTGTGTAGTGTAAACTATGTTGTCTAGTGTCAAGGTTGTCTAGGATCTTGATAACCTTTCTAAATAGTACTATAATACCAAAGTAAAATAATCAAGTCTATTAACATAACTTTTAATAATGATGTGTCAAATCATGAATAGTTATTAAGTAGACGGTTGGGATTTAACTTCCATAATAGTGTACAAAAATCAAAGCTTGATATTTATCTCCAAAGTAGTTATGTCCTCTTTTCCATTTTAATTAAATTAATTAAATGACAAAATGCTATATTAACAAGTGAAATGAGTTATAATTTTTAAGTGACACAAGTTATGGTTTTTCGGGCATGTGGTCTTGATAAGCCATGGTATTGTGTAAAAAAACCTATTTAGCATATCATAAGCATTCACATTGATCTGAAAATGCATGTAAGAAGGGAGACAAGGTTCTACAAATTGGCTCCAATAAAAGGAAATTACCTCATTACTTGGAGGGGATTCCATGAAAATGGGAGAATTATCCCCTTATTATATGAGATCTAAAGAAACGAGACGAAATTGAGTGGTATGAACCTCACTCTCTACAGGAGAAATGAAATTGAGTGAAGGTGGAATAAAGGCAACCATTTTCTCAACCAATGGTTGGTTGGGAACAGACTCATGGGATTCATGTTTAGAGAGAATGGGATTGATTGAAAAGGGAGCCGAGTCAATTACTTCATCAACTATTTGAGGATTTGGAGAAAGCTTTCAATAACAGACTAGAAGTTGTTGTTGAGAAAAAATAATGTTTTCCAACTATTTGGAGGCATCATCCAAACAAGGGAAAAGGTGAATTTGATGATTCCCTTCACATAACTTAGAAGTAAACTTAACTTTTCCTTTCTTCCCGAGATCCTTATTATCACTAGTCAATGGTTTGCCACCAACATGATCTTCAGAGACAGATGATAAGGGTTTATGTGAGCCTATGGACCACACTTCTTACACCTGAGGAATACCAAGACAATCTCTAAGAATGTGATCACCCTTACAAAGCATGCAAGGGAATTTGACTTTATGGGGATTTGAAGAACTAGCTACATTAAGAACAATGGTTTCTTGTTTTTCCCCTTGCTTATTTTACTTCTTCATCATTTTCTTCTTCTTCTTAGCTTCCTGGTTACTAGAATCAAAACTTTCACCAAGAGAAGAAGAAGAAAATGATGAAGGAACAATACACGAAGAAGGAAAAGGGTCAACATGAGGATTAACTTGAGGTTGATGTTGTTCAGGTGGAGAACTTGGTTGTGGAGTAGTTTGGACATCCAGAATCAACAATGTTGAAAACAACCATACTAGTAAACCTATGATAAATCCAGGAAGGGACAATGTAGCCATATAAGGAGCACCAATATTTCTAAAAGGGGGAAATGACTAGGATTACCATCAGAATGGTTTCCTTGACTGGTAGTCTCTAGAACTATTGCCATAAGACTTAACCTAAGATATACTAAGGAGAGTTAATTAAGTGATTTTGAAAAAGTAAAAACACAAATAAAAATAAAGAGGAGTAATTAGGCATATAAGGATTACCAAATCATTGTGAACTACAATATACAATTAAGTACGTGCAAACAACCTCCTTGAATGTTGTCTTCGATGTATCACAGATGACAAGGAGGGCGACTCGATTACCTATGGTAGGTTTTCAACTTAGTGGGGACTTCTAAAATATACCTGAAGATACATGGAAGTGCAATCCATAGTGTTGTTGTCTAATGTGTAACCATTCGGTGGGGGCATTCTAATATACTCGGATATACGTGGAAAACCAACCATGTGCAAGATGTAAAATTGGAAAATAATGAAAGCTCCTATATTTAATGCTACCAGAACATGTCTTCTATCCTAGACCATTATGTGTTCCATTAATGTTCCAAATGCTCATTATGTTAATTGAATAAATTTTAAAGTGGATCTTGATTTAAGTTTCAGTTTTAAGGCTAACAAAACGAATTCACCTGAAGTCCTATAATGGAACTAGCATGATTAAAATAACTATTTTCATTTGATGAAGACATATCTAAAGAAAGGAAAAAGTTCCAAACAATGATCCAATAGACAAGAACTTCCAAACAATATCTTCAACTTTCCCTACTCCAATGAAAATATTCAAAGCCCTAATGCAATATAAAATACATTTCTTTTTCTTTTTCTTTTACTTTTTTAATGAAAATAAAAATGAAATGATAAGATTATTGAATAAAAAATATTCAAACAGATCATAATTGTAACATGAAATTCCTTTAATGGATCAATAATTAAGCCAAGTGACTAAAAATCGTAAATTACAAGAAGAAGCAAAAATGAAGCAAACTCTTATCAAAAAGGAGAACATAATCATTTTAACAAATTATTTGATTTACAGAGACTATGACCAGTTCAGATACTCACGAAAAAAAAAATTGCATTAGAATAGAATTGAGAGCAAGGCATAAAAATTGCATATTTTTTGCATCCTACATGAATTTGTGCAAGTAGTATATGGGCTAAGTATGATGAGTCACACTTAATGAATTGGGAAACTACAACGAGTCACATTTAATACACGTTAAAAACTCCAATGATTCCAAGAAAATTGAAAATCATTGCACTTACAAAGAGAGACTAATTCGTTGGGTCGCTCTATCTCATAAAAGAAAGTGTGTTGGGATTGATTTTTCTCAAAAGGTGAAAAAAAAACCCTACCAAGCTCAAAATTATACTTTCCTAAGACTCATAATTGTCTGAACAAGTAAAATTGAGTCATTTTCAAAGGTATAAAAATATTAGGCAAAGGAAACCACTAAAAGAATATATCGATCCCCAATGGAGCCACCAAGTTATTTTATGGATGATTTCCTTCTGCAAATGGAAGAAAATTCCCTAGATCTAGTGGCTTAATCTAGAAACGATAGAGACAAAAAGACTTATGTTTTCCTTAAAGGGTTTAGAATATGGAAGAAAGGCTTACCTGGAATCTAACACAAACTCTCCTCTTCTCCTTGTGTGTATGATCTAGCTCCAACTCCTAATGTTATAAGTATAACCTACAAAAAAACTAAAACAAGGAAAAGAACTATAACATACAAATAGCATATACTAACATCTCTACACAATGATTCAAGAAGGCATTGTAATACATATACATTAATGAGACATGTTTATAGGAGAAAAAACACTTTTTTTGTATTAATTAATGTAGGAGAAGTTACAACCTTTTACAGATCTTCATCTTGTAGATGTCTCCCAACTATCTTGTCCTTCTTTTTCCACAAAGAAAGCCTTCAATCACAAATATAGTGCATGGATGGATAATGGATCCCTAGGCAAAAATAAGTAGTAGGAAGGCATAACTAAGAGTCTCCAAAATCCAACCCAGACTCTGTGGGAGGCAGTGAATTTATAGGGTAAGTGGGGTGGTTTTGGATTTACAAATATAGGACTTAGATCCACATATGAGCGAGGATAAGTTCTGTGGATAAGAGATAATACCTTAAGTATAGGAGTTAAAGATATCTATATAACAATAAATAGTTAAAACTTCTCGGGAAGCTTCTAGAAAGAGAATATTTGAAATTATTTTTTATTTTTACTGAAATTCAAGAGCCATTGTACTTACTGTGAAGGAAACATGCTCTATTTAGTGTAGATACTTTGTGTGCAGCTTGCAATAGCATAGGTTGCATGAAGGGAAAGTGCGATGAGGCAAAAAATTAGACTTTTTAGCTGCTTAACCCAAAATTCTTGGACTTTTTGGAGATAGGATGTTCTTGGCTTTGCAGGGGATGAATGCAAAGAAACAAAGGATGTTGATTGATCTAGTTTCAAGGCCATTTGATTAGATGTGAAAAAACGCCATGTAACAGTCCTTTCAAAAGGATCTCAATTTGACATTTTTTCTTTAGGTAGATTTCATTCCTGATTTGAATAATGAACAGTGGGAAATTTGTCTGTTTGCAAATTGTTCATTGCATCTGATACTGAGGTATAACTATCTGAAAGTTGCTTAGAGTAAAATTATTGGTCTAAAAATCTAATGTTTGCAGAAATGTTGGGTTTAGGGAAAAGCTTCACTACTACATGTAGCGGGGTTTTAAGACAATATTTGTGTCAATTGTCTTAACTTAAGACAAAAAGAAACTTGTGTATTGCCATAAATATTGTCTCTAAGTGGGTGTCTCAAAATATAATGTCTCAAAAATTTGTCTCTATAAAGACAATATAGATCACATATTATTATTGTCTCTATAAAGACAAGAATTATTGTCTATTAAGAGACAATTTGATTTGTCTCTCTAGAGACAATTTCATTTGTCTCTCTAGAGACAACTTCATTTGTGTCTCTTTAGAGACAATTACATTTTTGTCTTTTTAGAGACAATAGCTGAGATTATAAACATATTGTCTCTATAGAGACTATATGTCCATAATTCAAACTATTGTCTCTCTAGAGAAAATATAAAAAATTATTTAAAAATAAATAAATAAAATCATTTTGAATGTTCTTTCAAAGTAGTTTCACATTCAAAGTTCACAAATAGTACTCGTGTATGAGAGAAACCACCACAGGAATTCCTGTCTGATAGAAACCAGCGCATATGGGTTATTAATATTACCTTTGTTTAGCAAGAGGGGATTCAATTCATTACTAAATCTACTCCCAAGTTTTACTTTGTGTTCCAACAAAACTTGGCACCCTTGTAAATCTGTAGGTTTACTCTGCCAATTAAATAATAACAAGTTGTGTGTGTGGAGCGCTCAATCTAGCATTCACATTTCCACACCAATAATTACCAACATCACAATGCACTATTCCATGCCTGATGTGGTTTTCTTACAATAGACATGAAGACAAGCAACACTTCAGAAAATATTGCTCGAGCATTAAACATGTGAAACCAACAACACATAAAATGTGATGCTTAAGCAATAAAACGACATAGAACTATTTCCTTCAAGACAAAGTTACCCAGCATTGGCATGAATATAAGTGATAAATATATAAAGTGAGGACTGGCAATTGATGTCGGAACACTCCTATAAAATCTAAATCACGCCAGCATTAATATAGAGCAAAAAATGCTTTCCTCCAAGACCACGTGAGCTTAACATGGCCACCCATATATAAATGCAATGTCCAGTCAGCATATTTAATTACTGTCAACTTTTCAACAGCGTGCCATCTTATAAAACTTTAATATCTACTTCAAATGGGAGTCAGAAGTTTGGATTTAAGATGCTACCTTAGCTTTGATAAGTGTTCCATCTCCCAGTTTTACTATAGTTAAAGAAGAATCTGTAGACTGTTGAATGGAAATGACTATAGATTTAGACAATGCGAATATTTATGCAAAAATCAATCGAGAGCCCAATTAAAGAAATGGCAATACCTTTATGTGTTCGACAGACAACATACCCACAAGAATACCCAGGAAAGCTTGATAGCCATAGTTATCAACTATGTAAACCAATTTCAGAGTTAAAATAAATCCTCAGACATAGCTATAATTTTCAAAGAAAGTTTCAACAAGCCATAATATATTACAAGCAACAATCATTGCAACTAGCATTTCCCCCAAAAGTACACAACGAAAGGCACTTGAGCATTCTTGAAAGGCACAAAACGTTCTTGTGCAAAATGTGCAAAAATATATAACGGAAAAATCTGTCTTAGCATATAAAAATAGCTCCGTAATGGAGTTGAACTAAGATAGCTTAGCCAACTCCACCGATGAAAACATCTGCACAGTACCCAAATCACATATAGAGAGATGCGATAATGCTATTCTAAGCCCCAAATACAAATCAGAATTAAATGTCGGAACTCAAGAGCAAACTCCAATGATACAAAACTAATTGAATCCGCTAATCCCTAAATATGCAAAAGCATCTTAACAAAGCTATTCAAAAGCATCATCATTGTCATCTGGAAGGGGTTGGGTTGCAACTGCTACAAGTTCTGCCTCGTACCTGACAACATAAAATATTGTAAGCCAAAGTTTCAATCTTTTAGAAATGGAACAAATTATTTCAATAAAAGTTAACAAAAAATAGTAAGAAAATAGCATTCTACTTACTGTTGTTGGGTTGCAAGGTCTATATGAACCTCAGGAGAAGCAAGAGTAGGTGACTCCACAAAATGAAGGTTTGGATCCCTATAAAAATAACCCATTATAGAATCAATGCAAATTTTTTAATATAACATTCATATTAGGGAGCATCAGAAACTAGATTAAAGGCTCACCCTGAGAGCTTCCGTGCCAAGTACAGGAATGGCTTCTCAAAGTTGTAGTTACTTTTTGCATATATCTCATAGTACTGACAATTCTTCTTTCTATGAAAAGTAACTTGCTTAGCTTTCACTTGCCTATTCTTCACATCAACCTTGTTTCCACAAAGAACAATAGGAATGTTCTCACACACCCTAAAATTCACAAAGATTTAGCTAATCGGTTCAGGCAGTTGTGCCACCACACAATTAAGGAACCTTCATTTCTACTTAGAGATCCAACCCCTCTACAAAAGAGATACCTGCAAAGATCTTTGTGCCACGTTGGGACATTCTTGTAAATCAATCGTGTAGTAACATCAAACATGATAACTTCACATTGCCCATGAATACTACAACAAACAAAATCCCAATCAGTAAATAAGAAGGAAACAAATAAATAGAAGTGGGAAAACACGGAACCCTCGCCAATTCAATTAGGGAAGTGCCAACAGAAACAGGAAAAGCAAACCAGTATTGATCAAAACAACCAATAACAGAGTCTGTCTATAAATTCAAAATTAAACTAAATTAAAATTCAAATAAATAGAAGTGGAAAAATACAGAACCCTCACCAATTCAATGAGGAAAATGCCAACAGAAGTAGGAAAAGCAAACCAATATTGATCAAAACAACCAATAACGTAGTATGTCTATAAATTCAAAATTAAATTAAATTAAAATTCAAAATAAAGAGACATAAATGAGTAAAATAGAGTGTTGATAAAAAGGAACCAAAAAAGGGCTCATAGTTGCTCCATTTTCATTGATATTGAGGTTAAAAGGTGTTGTTATTGAGCCCACACTACATACATATCAACACGGGAAAATAGAATTGATAAGTCAAAAGTTTTCTTGGGATCGATCCAAGTTTAAATCCATGTAGGACATTTTAAACAAAAAGTTGAAAAGGCACCCCAAAAGCTCAAATGTACAGTGCTCCAATCAACATGTGTCTACTACACCTGTAGAGGATGACAAAAAACACTACTTTTGTAAAGTCCTAAGAGATTTGATTTCAAGTGAAAATCAAAATCAGTCTGGCAAAATACAGAAATGGGAAAATAATCAAACTAATTATTGACGTACCTTAACCACATTTTGTCATTAAACCTTACCTGACTGAGCTATAAATTTGGGTCAACATTTCATCCTTGGCTTTCTCAACTTGACAAAGCACCAGAGCCTACAAATCATCAAATCATCAATTCAAGTATCATGAACTGAATACACACTGAGATTCTGTATGGTTGTGTTGTGTTCTCATCCACATGGATGTCTTACTTTGGGAACATTTGTAACAAGACTATTTAGAAAAACTTCCACATAACCACAGAATTCTTGAGCCATCATTCTGAGCTCCTCCTCCAGATCTACAAGCCTTCTTACCATGGTTTCCTGGATTATAAACAAGAAAATCAAACTGAGGTTGAATATTAAGTTGGGAAATAATTTTTCTATTCTAATCATTGTCTATGGTCATGGTCTCCTAGGCTAAAATGTGTATTGATTCTTAAATTATTTAACAGCAAGCATTTTGATTATGTACATGTGCAACTTACGGCGGAACTTTATGTGCTTCATTGCCTATATGCAAGTGTTTCAATACAAGCTATAGTTGTTCACGATTATACTTTGGGTTAAATAAAGTAGTCTTGGGCTCTGGCCAACTAAATATTGCCTTCCCTCTACCTTATATCTATTTAAGTTTTAACAATGGAAATAGTTTATCTTGAAGATTGAAGAAAACTCAAAGGATGTTAGTCCTAGCTGAAAGTAAAGACTATCAATCTATTTTCATTTTCTGCTAAATATTTCTCTACCAGAGAAACCAAATTTTTTTGTTACCTATAATTATTCATAAGTTGAACAATTGTCCAGAAGTAAAATGCCTACTTATCTGTAATATAATTGTCCAACAGAAAATAATTTGACTAGCATGCATTTGAATGCAATTTACTAATTTTTTAACCTTAAACAGACATGTGAGTACTCGATAGTAAATCAAGACAATTCCATATAACCTAATGTAATTCAGTTAATGAAGGCTTCTCACCAAATCATGCCATCATTATGTCAGTGGTTATAATATATACAATGTACAGTTGAGGAGGAACTTCTATTTATGGATATATAACAGTGAACTCAACTCAGCTTGCATTTTATTTGTCTCAAACAACCTATGAAAGGTTTGTTGTAGTATAAAGGGTGCATCTTTATCCAATTCTTTAATTTTCTTTGTAGGTTGACATTGTAATGGGCCAAAGGTTAATGACTCTATCTTCCAGCAAGAATTGGCAAGCAAATGAATTTCACCAATGGCTCCAACATAGAACCAAATTTCAGGAATGGCAGACTAGTGCCTTTCTTGCTAGGAATATCCTAAGAATGGTCCCCTCATGTAGGGGATGTCCCAGCAACATCCAATGAGCCATTCCCACAAAACTGGAGATGCATCAAATGATATTTGTGGCATTCCTGTTCTCATCCCCATTCCATACAAAACAGGTAAAAAAACATAGGAGAACATGGATGCCTCAAATATCATTTGAGAATCAAAGTCTATATAAGGATGTCTCTAGAGGGGCTCAACACTCTGTTACATTGTTACATTCCAAGCATATGTAATTATTCTGCTTCAGCTTTAGAAGGCTTAATGTAGCATAATTGCTAGGTAATTTGTCAAAATTATGCCCAAGTTTTACTACTTCAAATGGGAGTCAGAAGTTTGGATTTAAGATGCTACCTTAGCTTTGATAAGTGTTCCGTCTCCCAGTTTTACTATAGTTAAAGAAGAATCTATAGACTGTTGAATGGAAACAACTTTAGCATTGAATCTGATCGTTCCTGGAGCTAGTTCTTTTCCAAGGGTATCCAGAAGCATACTCCTTTGCACGCATCGAACTTCATGATTTCCACTGATAGACATGAAAAGAACTTAGTATTACAAAGCATGTGAAATAAAAGATGGCCAAAATAGTTAATGGGATAGAAAGTACATCATGTCACAAATCGCATCATATCTATTTCATGCCCTGCAAAAGCTTGTAAACTCAACCACTAAGATAAAATAATGAAATTAAACAGCATTTTGAATTGTTAAAAATAGAAGGAACGAAGGCCAAGTACTATGTAATCCACACAGTCCACCAAGTGAAAAGGCTAGCTAGCCTTGAGCTGCATCTGTGGCTCCAGGAATATTAGTCACTATCCTGAGAGAGATCATCAATACAAAAAAAAATAAAATTATTTATTCAACTTATTGACCATTATCTTAAAACAACTGTAAATAACCTAGTAGAATCCAACATAGTTCGATTTAATCTAACATAAGAATGTACAAATCTATCTAATCCGTAAGAATATCAATTCCATTTAATCTAACCTAAAGATAGTATAAATCTATCTAAACCTCGAAAATATCACACCTCAATGCTTAAAAGTCAGTATTTAAAAAAACTAACAAAAAAATCTCGGTTCAAGGGTTTATCACCTTAGGTAAAAACAACTAAAAAAGTAAACCAATTAAAAAAACTAAAAAAGTAAAACAAAACAAATTAACTTCACAAGATAGAAGAGACTAATCTTAACTAAACCTAAAACCAAAAAAGTTTAGACCTAAAATGATTCATCTTAACTTCATGTTATCTTTAAGATGATGAGAAAAAAAAATTACTAAAACAAAAAATATTAACCTAGTAAACTAGAATACATTAATCTTCATCAAACCTATTAAAAAAGCATCTTAATATGAAAGAATATATCAACTTAAGCAAAAGATAGGAGAAAATAAATAAATAAACCATCTTAACCTAATACACTATGATAGAATTTTCTTAACCATTAAAGTCCACAAAAATCCATGATGTATTAAAGCCATCCATGATGTATTAAAGCCAGATGAAAATTAGAGTAGATCCAACTGAACTACGATCTATCCATCAACCAGCTGCAAACCTCAAAGAGATACCAAATTATAAGAAAAACTATGAATAAACTCCCATTACCAATACCAACCAGCATTATATCCATCTTTATCAATCTATTTTTAAGCTGGGTGCAAAGTTCATTGAGATACCAAATTTAAAGAACTACCATAAATAATAGATCCATTTTCACCAGATCTATTTTGGTTAACCAGAATAAAATAGTAACTATGTGCAAACCTCATATTCAAAAATTTGAATCTATTATTCTCTAGTACCAATCATATGGTATTTTGACAAGACAAAAACTGTTATTTTAATGTTTTAAAAGTGACTATATGATCGCTAGGTTTCTGAAAATACTCAAAATATTTATTAAATAATACTTGATTGTCCAAAGACTATTATTTCGAACTAATATTTATTAGATAGTGTTTCCCAGGCCGAAAAAAAAGGATGTCTTAACTTGAAGATGGATCTATTAAGTTATTAACTCTAGTTGCAGACCTGAATGTTTTAACCTTGAATCTATTAGCTCTTGCTGAAAAGAAACTTTTTGTTAGATAATATTGATTTTAACTTTGAATCAACAGACTCAATGAGCAAACAAAATGTTTCTTAGATAGTGTTATAGTCTAGAAGCAAACAACCTTGAATCTATTAGGGCTGGCCACATATCTCAATGTTTTACCCTTGAACCTATGAACTCCATGTGCAAACCTGAATATTTATTACATAGTGTTTGACATGAAAAGACATTAAGGTCTTAGCATCCTACTTTACTTTTAATCCTTTCTAGTAGCATAGCTTTTATCCCTATGTTAGTGTTACAACAGTACAACTGTGCATTATACAACTGGGATGACTAGGACAGTGTATTGGCCCATATAAAAATACTAAATAGTATGATGTGGCAAATATGCAATGAAGTGGTGATAGTAAAAATGCAAAAGGAGGAAGAGGAAGTGCTGGCAACTCTATGTGAGGATGGGAATGACTCAGCTTCTATGTATGTGTCATTTTGTGGCAGCACTGAGTACATTGAATATGGACAAAGGCAATGAGTTCATTGAATATGAACAATGGCACAACACGATCTAAAATTAGACAACATCAAGTTATAATTGAATGTGAGCACTACCAAATAAAATTAGACCTATCTAGTCTAATATGCACTAGAAACTTTGATAAGATTGCAGAGGCTATGAAGCTCAAACATGCATATTAGAATACTAAAATTGGAGATATGAACTCTGCAACCTCGATGTGCATATCAGACTTGGTAATAATAACCAAATATTATTACCATTAGAGTGTCTCTCTTTCAATTTTTTGCAGTGTATTGTTTTTTTAGTGTATTGTCTGTATAAATTGAAGAGAGCAGAAGGGTAGGAATTTATTATACCAGTGAAGCCATTCCTGCATGTTTGTATAAATTGAAGAAAGGAGAAGGGAAGGAATTTATTATACCAGTGAACCCATTCCCACATGTTGGGTTCACTTGGACTAGGAGCATTTGGGTCTGTCATTACCTGATCAAATGTAAATGCATGCATTCATAGAAGACCCATAACAAATTTATATGTAAATATTCATTCTATGAAACTAGAGGTGCTAGAATTAAATTACTGATGAAATGGGTACCAGAGTATAGAGACTCTCATTGAAGTGTCGACCCGCTATTTGCACATTGGGGTGGTCAACAGTAGCAGAGGGCTTGATCTCCCAACCATTGGTGACCTGCTTGGATCCATAGTAGACGGCCATGTCCATTAAAGGCACAAACATGTCAAAAACATCGCCTATCACTCTTCCTACTACCAAGGGATCTGTTGAACAAGCCATTGCAGCAGAGATGAATCCTAATTTTGCTTCTTGATTGCCTTCCTTCTCCTTTCTCACCTCCTTCAAATTCACAGTCGAAGCCGATTCAAGTTAAGTGGTGAATGTAGCGGAGGTGTCTTATGGCATATAAATAAATTGAATGAATTTGCAAGGGAATAAGAATCATACTCAATACAAGCAGGTTGAGTTATGTTGTTCTGGCAAGCGTAGGTGCAAGTAGGGCATGGTGTTATAGTATCATTATAGAACGATGATAAGGAGACACAGCATGTTGAACTTTTCTAAGCCAGGAACTGAGAATATGTGTATGTTACATTCCATGTCACTGCATAAGGAAAAGGGAAATTCAAAATATAAGACTTAGCGAGCTCAAAGTGAAACACATAACATTCACAAATATATAAATTATGAGGGATTATAATAGTGTATTACTTAGAACTTGAGTGGTTCTGTGGCGATCTGGACTAAAGAACAGGCTAGGTTTAACAATCTTAGCAGGGCCACGAGTATAACCCAGTCCTGGAGAATTCAAAGTGAAATTCTTTGGCAATTTGACAATTTTGTTAGTGTCCTTGAATTGCCCACACTAACTTGGAAGGATGCAATGGAATTTGGAGGATCCTAAGCCCAAGATGCCAATGCTCCACCTTTGCAGCAATTAGTAAATTGTTGATTGTAAGACACACCTGGTAAGAGATCAACAACGGTGGGTTACCTCTTGCAACAGTGTGGAACACCTTCTTTCCATTTGGAGCAATCTCCTTGCTCTGTTGTCTGGCCACCAACCACAGCACAGATGACCTCCTTTTTTGCCTAGTGCCAACCCAAATTCCATCCTGGGGGGCTTGGTATATGGCGGTACTGTTGAAAATTATGCATGGTCACGACCACCTACAGAGAGAATCTCATTAGACTCAGCAAAGAGTAAAATAAGTTCTAGCATGAAGATTTTCAAGGAATTTTTAGTAAATTGTACCAATGTTTCTAGTGAATACTTACTTGATTTCAGGGACATAAAGCTAATTAAAAATGAGTGAAGTATTTACTCAAAATATCGAATATACCAATCAATACAACACAATCTATCAGAAATTTTCATCAATATCAAAATAAACTCTACCTGACTTAAAGGTTTTCCAAATTTGTCATCATGTCAAGCTTTGAGAATTTAACTTGTAGGCTACTAGGAATGAAATTCAGAAAAGCTCAACATCTATTTCAGGAAAATGAGGAAAGGGAATTATAATTCAAGACCTATTTGATGAAAGGGCATTACTTGCAACATATCCATCTGCAGTCCAAGACACAATATCCCATTTGATCGTTATGTTACTATTTGGATCCAGTGGATCATAAGTGCCTGTAAAGCACACAATGTAGATAAATTTTAAGTTAATATTGTATTCATATCCTTGATAAGGATGGAAAAGTTTAAGAATGGAAATTAATCTTAAAACTTAAAATTTTGCCAGATTTTATGGTAAAAATAAGTTTATATTATAAATCTTGGTGTGTTATAGAAAACAAACTGCAAAATTTAAACATGTAAAATGGAAATTAGCAAAATTTAACCCCTGAATTGAAACATCACCTGCAGGTGAAAATTCAATAGCCAAGATAGTTAATGCCAAGAAAAACCCAACTGCATTCATAATCAACATATGGAAATTCTGCATGCAACTTCTTCCCTCTGAAGACTTTAACTCTCTTGTCTCCATGATGCCTTTGATATTATCCGCTAATGAATCAGGCAGAAACCCCAGAGGAAGAGTTCAACAACCCTTCTGAGCAGCTGCAGCTCCACAAATGCAATGGGAATGAGAATGGAGAAAACATTAGTTTATGATGAAGAACCAATAACTGAAGTGTATAAACCTACAACCCTGTAATGGTTGGTTGCTTCATTCTTCAAACAGAGTAGTGAAAGTGGAGAAGAATAGTGCTTGCCAAAAGCCAGGGAAGAAGAAGAAGAACAACAACTGGCAGACCAAAGAAACTATTAACTTTGAGGCCAAGAGTGACATAAAAGAATGGGAAAAAGTAGTAAAAATATCCAAAGAAATGATTAACTCTGAGGCCAAGAGTGACATAAAAGAATTGGAAAAAGCAGTAAAAATATCTTCAAGAGTGACATAAAAGAATGGGAAAAAGCAGTAAAAACTCAACTGATATTTGGAAAAAGTAGTCACACTTAAAATCAATGGTTGAAAGTGTCTCACTTGATCAAACGGAGCAGGGTAAAAGTGTTGACAATTGTTGATGCATAGGAAGGCCTATCGGCCTAATAACCAGACAAAGCATAAGAAATTGATAAATGAAAATAGATCAGGCTAACTGGAAACATTGTAAGACATTGATCTGTAAAAGCAGAGCCAAATAAAAAGCATGTACATGAGCCAGAGGTTTAATTTTTCATTTCAATCCAGAATAATAAAAACCATTTCAAAACTGTTGTGACAGAAAATAATTTTTGAACTGAATTGGATAGAAAAAACACATCTAAGGATGACACATGCATTTTTCAGCAGATTTGTAGCAACCTCAGCTCAACCATATATTAACAGCCAATTTGGAAACTAAATTGGTGTCTGATCCCCCCTTGTTTGTGATACAAGGGATCTCATCCACATAGCAATTTGACTGCTAAAGTCTACCATACATGTTAGGGAACCTATCTACTTTTTTTGCATTGACGAATCAACCAAATCTGAATCTGAATCTACTGAAAACTTCAAAATATGTATCATAAAAGTAGCCTAGGGTTTATTGTCCATTATCCAAAACTTCTTCAGAATCTCAATTTCTTACTTACCCGTGTTCGAGGACCAACTCACCTCAACTCAGCCAAACCTCCAAGACCAAGAAATAATACATGTCAACTTCACTTGTCAGTTTCTTATGGCACCATGGGATAGAGTTTTTTAAACTAACTATTAGGACCAGGTAATCTACATACAACGCAAATATAAGCATATCAAATTTATCATAATCAAACAAATAATAAAATTTAGTACCTACAACGGTCTTAGTGATGCCCATAATCTGTAAGTACTCATAAATCCATGAGTACCAAGCACAGGAGGCTACTTTAGCCCAGAAAGGGACTTCTTCAACTTGCACACATGGGTATCCCATCCTAACAAAGATATTATATTTGAACCCAAGTTGAAACAAAACCATGAATCACTCTTCCTGCCACCTGCATCTCTAGCCCTGTCAAAATCCACTAAAGCATGCAGCAACTCAAAGCACTGTGCCAGTGTGCCCTTTAAGTACCTCGCATACCTCAGACCATGGAGCATATTTGCAGCAACCTCAGCTCAACCATATATTAGCAGCCAAGTTGGACACTAAATTGGTGTATGAGCCCCCCTTGTTTGTAAGACAAGGGATCTCATGCACATAGCAATTTGACTGCTAAATTCTACCAGATATGTTAGGGAACCTATATACTTTTTGTATGTTGACGAATCAAGCAAATTTGAATCTTAATCTACTGATAACTTCAAAATATGTATCATAAAAGTAGCCTATGGTTTATTGTCCATTATTCGAAACTTCTTCAGAATCTCAATTGCTTATTTACCCCTATTCAAGGACCACCTCACCTCAACTCAACCAAACCTCCAAGATCAAGAAATAACACATGAGGTGTATGTCCTTCATACGCCATGGGATATAGTTTTTTTAACTAACTTTTAGGACTAGGTCATCTACATACAACACAAATATAAGCATATCAAATTGATCATAATCAAACAAATAATACAAGTTAGGACCTGCAACAGTCTTAATGATGCCCATAAT
This sequence comes from Pinus taeda, assembly GCA_000404065.3. NCBI lineage: Eukaryota > Viridiplantae > Streptophyta > Pinopsida > Pinales > Pinaceae > Pinus > Pinus taeda. The sequence continues at coordinate 20,139 of APFE030869168.1, read as the reverse complement.
ATGTAAGTACTCATAAAAAAAACAAAGTATCTTCAAAATTTGTTTTGTTGCACACATAATTAGTTTATTTTTGGACCCTCACAACCTAGTGCGCTCCTTAGAAGCTAGAGCGATGCACGTCAAGTTATTAAAATTTAACACATATCAATCCTTGTTGTCCTCCTTTTGGGAGGTGTTACATTCATTGTGGGTGTGGAATGCTCATCACATTGAACACCCTCGTCATTATTTCTATCTCCCATTCGTTGAAATTCAACAATGGTTTCCTGCCAAGGTTCAGGAATGACTATTGGATGATTTTGTGCAACAATCAAATCATCATGTGCTTGTATCTCCTCCCCATGCTCACTCCCAGATGTTTCACCTGATTCCTATACACAACACACTTTAAATTGTTATAATAACATTAAAACCTCCAATTGATTTATTGCATTATTCATATAATATTATAAACAACTAACCTTGGATCCATAACCAATAATTAATTTTTCCCCTCGATTTATCATGTGTTGGCGAAGACCTTGGGAACCATGTAATAACGCATATTTTAGGTCTTCCTCTGAAGCTTCCTTTTGAAATTGGTGAACCTACATTAACAAATATAATCATATCTATAAGGTAAAATAACTAATAAGATACAATTAACTCAACGTGACCATGGTTACTTTGCCTAAAATAGAAAATATAATAGATGGAAATATCACTTACCATACCACCACGAATACTATTATATCCACCAGAGCCTAATTTGTGAGATCCAATTTTTGACACCCTAGCTTGGGTTGCTTTTCTCGTATCTCGTAGGCATCTCTTAGCTCCTCCTTGTGCAGATGGCATATAGTTTGGATTTCTGAGGACTTTCCTCTTAAACTTGGCATCTTTCATAAGTTCATCCCACGTCACTTGGTCTGTGATTGAAGCTAGACGTGGATACATCAAGTTTTTTGTCAACTTTGTCCTTAAATTGGACTTCTTTGAGTGCATGTATTTACTTGCAATCTGTAAATTAAGTTCCTTATCAAATCCAGGATTACCAAATGCTATTACTACATCTTTAAATAGTTCCTCCTTTTTGGAATTGGCTTGTTTCCTCCAATCCATTTGGATGGTATTTCCAAATAATTGTTCTGCACAATGAAAAATAAAGTGATAAAATTTCAGCCCTGTTTCGTCCTTCAAGACATTTCCTTCTGAAGTGAGCAAGATTGTAACTTCTTGCATTGCTTTTGTGGTCACCAATGATATTGTTTTAGTCTTAGGGATTGAGGAAGGTTCCCTTATAGATACATTGGGCACTGTGTCACTTACTTCCTACATTTACAATGAAATTGTGGAACTATTAAGAACCCAACCAAAATATGAAACTATTTCTCATTTCTAAAATAATGATCCTAAACATAACAAATGAAATTATATTAAAAAAAAAAAAATTACATGTTGATCGCTTGCAGGAGCTACACTGTCCAACAATGACATTCCCCATAATTGAATTTGTTCAATTATTTCTTGTCTGATTTGAACATTTGTAGGAATATCTGGTAGGAGATTTAACATTCTTGTTTGTGAGTCTATAAGACTCCTCAAAGAAACTTGTTCTAGTCGTGGTGGGAGAATACTGACTAGACCCACGTTTGATGTAGACAACATGTTATGGGGTTCTGGTCTAGGTGTAGATGGCATAACATGACCCTCTATACCAACAGATTGTATACTTATTGGAGTCACCCTAGAAACATCTTTCAAGGCACAAATATAAATAATAAGATGGAATAACAGATGAATAATGTTGAAATATGTAACTAGGTTTGGTCTTCATAATGACATATCTAATCACAATTCTATGTAATTTATGTAAAAAAAGGAAAAAGAAGATTATTTTTGTTATGACTGAGGCATGGGTTTCATGAACACATGAAGAAGCAAGTCCCATTATAGAATGAAAATATCTCGGAAGACTCATTAAAAGAAGGTCATGAAGGTGGCAAATGATCAATGAAATGTATAGTAAAGTTGCAAATAATCATGGCAACCAAAATACTAATCATTACAGATAGGTGTCCATGAGGTATGTATAATAATTTTCTTTTAAAGCGTCCATCATAAGATGTAGTAGGGTTGAATTAATGGGTTTATATTTTAAGAAATACCCTAGTATTTAGAAACCTTAATATTAAGGTATTTGTTCCCTATGATTTGATTTCTAGGGCACGGGATAAACTCTAGAATGACATACAGGGAAAAGAGTATGATCTAAGGTTTGAATTTAAGAAACCCTAAAAATGCCTCTTGATTACATAAAAACCCTAAAAAAGTAACTTGACATCATGTTTTGTAATAATATATTGCTTGGGTTACTTGTTAAAATAGTATTGTATGTACAAGAAGAAAAAAATGGATGGGCTGATCCATTTGAAGGCATGATGTAGCTCTTCGTAACACCTCATAAATCATGGAGTCGTTGTGCAAAAACTTTATTAAATATATGCCCCAGATTTCTCAACAAATAACATAATCAAACTCACGTAAATAAATGGTTGAATCTTACATCTTACATAACATTAGATGTATATGGGGGCATTAATGATCCCTGCATGCCAACATTGGTTGTATTGAGGGGCATAAATGAATCCTGCATGCCAACAAAATGCACGCTTAGTAAAAACACAAATATTAATAAATACATATAGTGAAATAAGTTAACTAAATGCACAAAAATATTGATCAAGTTTTACCACTATAATTACCTTAGATGTTTTATAAGGTGTTATAGGGGTTGGAATGACTTTAGTGATTGCATGCATTCCGCAAACATAAATTAGCATAATATAATAAGGAATATAAGATAATTGAACATATAAAAGACAATATTCAAGCTTACCTCACGCATCATCATAGCAGCGTCTTGCCCTTGTGCATTTATTAACATTTCCATAAAAGTGGTGAATATCATTGAATCCCCCATAGTAGCATCGGTAACACCCATGGGTAGATTCTTAAAAAAACACATAATAACATAAAAATAAGAAAACTTTGACCAAAAAACTGATAAGAAAATAGAATCGGTAACACCAAATATGTGTTGACTGAGCATTGAAGATCTGTCCAACACTTTGAGGCAAGCTTATTAGAGTGTTCCAACAGCATTTAACTAGTCACAAACAAACTTTTGAAGTATCATTTTAAAGTTATTTCTAAAAACAAATCCAACCTCTAACTAAATCAACAACATAAATAATACAAATACCAAAAGCAACATAAATACCTGGTCTGCCATTTTGTATAGAATAATGTAATAGAAATCTGCAAAGAAAATTTTGTGGACACTAGTTAGGATCATTACATAAATAAATGTTGAAATATATGACAACGTGTAAAACCATAAAACTATTCTAAAATATGTTGGTTTAAACTTCTATGCATGTAATACTAATTTCATTGAGGAGTTCTCTGGATTATATTACAAAGGGTAATGCACTGTCTTAAATTGTTGTCGCATAATGCAAAGTAATCTCTATAGAATATCTCCTTGCTGCCTATAAACATTACTTCACTATCTTATTGCAGCCACAATCAACTCTGAACCAGACCTTGCTTGCCTCAAAACCCCAGACCATACCTCAAGATGATTTGTTGCCACATAAAAACCTTAGGGGTGATTTGTTGCCACAAACAATCCCTTATAGGTGGTTCACTGCCACAATTGATACCTCAGGGATGATCTATTGTCATCAACAGTGCCTCAGAGGTATCTTTCTATCTCAGAATTGCTTCGTAGACATATTGTTGCCACAATGAAGCCTCAGATTTAATGTGCTGCTATAGATAATGCCTTAGAGATAGGCCAATGCCTCAGATAATGTCTCAGGGATGATTCATTGCCCAAATAATGCCTCAAGATAGTTTGTTGCCACAACTAGTGTCTGTTCGGTCATTTATATAACAACATTCAGAAGTTGGATAAAAGTGAGAGATTTTAGAAAATTAAATGAAAGTCTGGTTGGTTGACTCTCTGCAATTATGGATTGAAACCAACGAGGTTCCATACATGGTGCTCAAAAAATCAAAAGTGTTCCTGACAAACAAGCATCATTTTGTATATAAAATATTTAAATAAATTATCACGAGTTTATGTTAAACTGTGAAATCAACATTTGAAAAGCAATGCATATGAAGCATATTAAGCATGCATGGAAACTACTAATCAGAGTCTAAAGAATTATTATGGTAGATGAAGCGATATGGTGTGCTGCCTTAGAAGAGCACCAATATGCAATAAAGAACCCTAAAATATGCTTGGAAAATTAAAAGACATAAAATAATGTAGAGTACTGGTGGCAGAGAGGGTATAAAAACCCAGAATTATGTTTAAGCCTCCAATATAGTTAACCACACATGGAATAAGTGAATTCAAATGAATGACAATGCAGTGAATGCTCATGAGCTCTAGTTTCATCAATTCATGAGTAAATGTTGGTGTGGGATTAAACCAAATAATTCCAATTTCATGTCTCATACTTATCAAAGACCCAAGCTACAAATATCATGGCTTGGTATTATACCTATGCGCAGATTTGTGGAGATTTGAGATGTTCAAAGGAGAATCAATCATATTTCCATAACACCCCTCTAGAACCTATTTCATGCTAACGAATTAGACTCTAGTTCCAAACACATGATCACATATCCAAGCAAAAGATCATCACAGTGCATCTCCTAGAATGGTAGATATCAAGTGACTCAAGTGATATCAAGTGCATCTCCTTGCTTGAATTCTTTATTTGGATTGGACATTAGTGATCCATTAGATATGCCCAAGGTTATGGATAGTAATGATGCATTATTTTGTTAAGGTATAGCTGATTCTCTTACAGAAAATATCTCAGAGATTGTTATAGAAGCTGCTTGCAAATAGGAACTTTACCAATTGGATAATCCTTTGAAGACCCTTGAGGTTACAGAGGGATATAATATAGCTGTGGAAAAGAATGAATTTGAATATGGAGCATGCCAAGAAAGCATTTTTATTATTGATGGCATAACTGATGCAAGTCCAATTAGAGAACAACTGTTTGATATGGACAACAATGAAAAACATGAGTGATTCATTGACCCTGCCAAAATTGAGGGAAATAATGGCCAGGAAGCTGGATAGACCCAAAATTTCAAAGTTAGAGAAAATATACAGATTGTGGTGAGAAATAAGGAACCTTCCCAATTTGATACTCCGTTGAGGATCCCTGAGGTTACGGAGGGATATAATATATATCCTTGTTTAAGCACCTGTTTTGGCCTGGAATCCAGTATTCCATCCAAAAGTTCAGGAACTTAGAAAAATTTACAATATATCCCCTTGTTTAAGTATGAATGAATCTCTTCTAGAAGACAAGGATGTGTGTGCAATTAGCAACTTTCCTTGGATAATCCATTGAAGAGGCTTGAACATGCCGAGGGACCAGAATATGATACCCTAGTGAAAAATCTTGAGCTTATAGAAATTGATGTGACATCAAAGACTGAATATTTGTCACTACATGTCCCACTTGGAGACCATGTGTGTGTCATGGAGAAGGATGCTACAGTTTTGGATTGGACAGATCATTCTGAAAGTATTCTCCTCACATAAAATCTTGTAGAATATGGAGAAGTAGCTGAGGGTTATACTATTTTGGATGATATGAATGTTCCTAGTAAAGGGGATTCAAGAAGAACCAAACTTGTAGACAGAATATTGACTTTGAGCAATAGATTACAAAATTTGCAATTGGACTTACAAGGACCATTCCCTATATTGTTGATAAAGAAAATTTCCATATTATATGTGATTTTATCTTGTTGGTAAAAGCAAGTTGTGTGTGATATGAACCTATTTCATGCTAAAGAATTAGAGTCTAGTGCCAAACACATGATCACATATCCAAGAAAAATATCATCCCAGTGCATCTCCTACAATGGTCGATATCAAGTGACACAATGTGGCCATTTATTGCACAGAAGTTGAATTATATAGCAATGAGCCAATGGGGAGTGCATTTTCATAAAAGGATGACCTCATTTCTCAAAACACACCGAAAGGAACTAGGATTGTTACAATGTTGTATGTTGGGTTAGGGTGCAACACTATCATGTTATAAGACACAATTGCATATAAAAGGTTATACTCCATTATTAATTTAAATTGTGATGCTAATTTACAGCTAATTATTGAATTTTTTGCATTACAACACTAAAAAGAAAATATAATTGAGTGAAAAAAGTGGAACCAACATCACAAGAAAAACCCAATATGGTAAGATGTACTCTTGAAGAAACCAACCATGTCAAATGTGAGAAATATCAGGAGAGGATGAATGTAGAAAAACCCCTAAATCTTCCAGAAATGGTGAGGATCCTAAAGTAGAAACACTCATAAATCTTGCAGAAATAGTGAGGATCCTAAAAGAAATACTCTAATGCTACATGATAGATAATGAAAGGATAATCCAAGAGAGAGAAATACCATTAGAGTTGAATGCATTGTTGCTAGAAAATCTATCTGAAATTCAGAAGCAATTGCTACAAAGACCTAATGATACCAATGATTAATTTCAAAGATAAAGATTCGTTGAGAGGTTAAAAAACACATACTATCTACAAATAAAATGAGGAAAATCACCTCCATAAAAATACACCATGCTAAAAGGATAGATACATCTAGTAACAAATCATTATTTGATTTGTCTAAGGTTGGGATAGTCAATTCATATGAGCTTCTTGGAAATGGTTCCAAGAGTGAATTACATAAGAAAAATAAAAATAAGCATTCTTGAACAAAATTTCCTTGAAGGAGAATAGATTCAAATCACAATAATGCAAGACTTTAGGAAATGGTACCAAGATGAGTTTCTTAGCCAACATAAGACTATAATAGAAAGATATAAGCATGAAAAAAATACTAGATAGTTACTTGCATAACAAAAAACAAGAGAGAATAAAACCACTAAGAAATTAACTAATGAACAAGAGAGACAATTCAAATTTCTAATAAAATCTCATAATATGTTATTGATGAGCATGAATGCAATATATAGACTCTACTAGAGACCAGTTAATTCAAATTAGGTTGGGGTTCCATGTTCGTGCACTAGTATAATTCAAAAGTACTTTCCCTAGTTGGAAAACACGTTAAATTATACTCACAAACCCAAATACACCCTGAAAATAATCCCAATGCCTACATCTATACCATGAAAATAATCCAAATTCCTATAGCTATACCAATGAATACAGTTAGGCAAGGAAAATAATACCAATGCCAACATCTTTGCAAGGGAGATACATCAAATTGAAAAGAAAATACCTGTGGAAAATAAACCCTTTGTTGTCTTCCTTGAAACTTCTAGCTCAGCTTCGAGTTCATTTGCAAAATAATAGTGAAAGCCCCAGCATATAAAAACTAAAACAATTTAGCGCCAAAAATATTTTCGGCCTCTACACCAAAAACGTTTCGGTGGTTTCAGCTGTCTTGTTTCCATTTTAAGATGGCCTAGCCCGCTGTTTCTTGCTATTTCCTGCCCATGTCTCCCACTTTTCATAAGAATGAGGGTCTTAATATCTATCTCCCACCACCCACAAATAAATGAGTATGTACTCTGTTGTCGTTGGGCCTCATGCCCTTAATACCCATCATAGAAACCCTAGTCTCGTGGCTCTCAAAAATTGGTGTATGTCTCTCCATTTTCTCGACAAACCCTCCATTGTAATGGGGTAAACGAGGAGGAAGGTTTGGTTGATGACGAGGAGGAAGGTTTGGTTGTAGAAGGAAAGGTGTTGGTTCATTGCAGTGTGGAGGAAGGTTTGTTTGATGAAGATGCAGCACCATTTTCCAATGGATTCGTAATGGAAAGTCGTGGCAGGAATCAGGCAGGGAATGGAGTAGTTCCGCCAGGCCCACTGCTGGATTCCATTCCATAAATTTCTCCCAAAAGCCAATTTCTCGCGTCATCTGGATAATCCCTCTGGAACAAATCGAGGCAATTCTCTGGACATCTCTTAGCACAATAGTGACATTGGTGTAGCACTGTCACCATCTTCGTGAATTTGCAAACATTTCTCAATATTTTTCGTTCCTCTGTTCCTTGTAGAAACCCTCTCTATTCCTTGAAACCCTCTATGTTCCTGCAATTGTCAGGCCATAACTAGTATGCGAGGCAACAAAAAAGATCTAACCAATTTAGAATCATACCACACGCCCGGCAAAACAAAAAGGGAAAGGCGATATTCCAGACTAAAGATGGCCACGCGCAGCTACAAGGATAAAAACTGAGATGCACTCGTCTAGACAGGAAACATTAATGGTAGACTAAGACCAAAATGATGTTATGAATCATGAAGACATCTTACCTAAAAAACAAAAGACACGCATAGGGTAGCTGGATATAGGGAATGCCACACGTAGAGACATGGGTCATAGCCATAAATCAAATGCAGAGAGATATTCTGCATTCAAAGCCACGCGCGAAGAGATGGTTCAAGGCATAAGGCCTCGCACAGAGAAGGAGAGTTCTCATGATGTGCTTCAACTTCGATTTTCACTCAAACAACTTTATCCATCGCTACGAACCACTGAAATCCTACAATTTGGTTGTGTACACATGTTCTCTAAGATAGCATTAACCGAGTTAATAATTTAACTAGCATTGGAAAACTAAGTCAATACTACCTAATTTAACTAGCATTTATTTTCAAATAATCAAGTATCAAAACCAACGAGCTATGAGGATATCTATGTGAATCATAAAATTAAGTCAATACTACCCAATTTAGGTAGCACTATAAGTATTATTCAAAGACACAATGATAAGCATTAAAATTTTGTTGAATGCATCTAGTTACTTGTCATGTCTTCACTGCTAAGTTTTGGTACAATTATAGAGTATCACATTGTGATGTAAATGTAGTCTAAATGAATATTTTTAAATTACACCATTTATTAATATATCTACTAAACATAATACAATGACCACAAGGTACCACTACTCATATTGACATGACAAATAATTGAGCTACCACTATAAAAAATATATTTTCACTACCATGGACATAAGTAAATTAGGGATTACTTTTTCACATGTATAAAAAAACATATAGATATAGTTTCACATTGTTACTTCTATCGCACTACTTATGACAACACTTACTTTAAGACAATCTCCCCTTAACAATAAGGACATGATTATTGAAGCAACCTAATTTAATAATATAAAAGAGAAACACATTTATTATATTGGGACAAATATACTAACCTTGGATCTATTAAGGGAGGAATGGGGTCATATTACTATAAGTGAAAAGCTCTTTTACAATGTGAACTTTTGAGTAAATTTTTGCATTATATTTATCATCTCAGCACTTATAGATCTATGTGAGTTCTCTTAAACAATTTTATCTTAATTGTTTTCAAACTAACATTGGACATTAAGTCAAGCTGACTATTCAGTTTCCAAGGCAGAGAATCTATCAACTTGGCAGTTACCTACATTATAACTTAATATTAAACACTATTCTTATTTTTTATATTAATATGAATGCTTCTAATATTTAATATATTTTTAAGTAGATTACCCATTGAATAATTAGTGAAGTATCTAATATTGGACGAGAGAGTTGTAAGGCTGAAATTTTGGCTACCATGGGTTAAATTTGGTGTTTGTATCATGTCATGCAAAATTAGATTTCACACCTCTCCAGGAATCAATCAAAATAATTTACACATACCAATCAAAGGCATTCAATATATGGTTAAAGTAGTGGTTGGGAGGAGTTCATTGTCAAAAACATCCAAGGGTTTCCAAACTAGAGAAACAAGGGCATGTGTTTGATTTATGGGCCAACGTTTGAAACTTTTCTACGAGAAGAGTTGGTGGAAGTCCTTATCACAAGGGCTTGCACCTCTTCCTTTATTTCTTAAAGTAGGCTTGAAATAAGTGATTATAGATATATGATACATATAATATTCAAAGCTCTCACAACACATAATATTGAACATTTTCATGAGACATAACTTAATTTATTTTCAATATATTTTTGCTTTAAAAAAGGCAATATATGCTACCATGATGCAATACAATGATTCACCAACATTGGGCACCAAACAAATGAATTGGACCATGGATTTTACGTACGATCACAATCATCCATGATAAACTATGATTATTAGCCACTCTGCAATCAAAGGCACAATGTAGGGACAACATGTATCCATCTTGGAGAACAGTGGGGAAACCAAAAATTTTATTGATGCACAGTTGGTGGAAAGTAGAGGCATTCATAGATTGATATATATGTTGAACAACGTGGGCGGGAGAGGATTCCCATGCTTCACCTCAGTTGTCTTCTTGATTATTGGTTAGATATGTTGAGGATATGGTTGATGGGTCGATATTGAAGTCAAAATCCTCCCTTAACCCTTTAGCCAAAAAGATGTCTCCTCAAGTATCTCCAATAATATCATATGGAGATTCATAATATTTAACTTGGAATTATGGCCCACCATGATCATCTAATAATTAATTGAAATAGCAGTAGACCCCAATTTAGGGATTGGGTGGATCATATGGTGGGACTATGCTAGTGGGAACCCTAAATAAATGACTTGAAACCTCCTTGATTTTCTACCTTGATGGCATTCATCTCCCAAATTTCTTGTTGGGTACACAAGTCCTGAAAACATGACAAGGAAGATTAGAGGAAGTTGACAAGGACATTAGGTTGTCGTAGAACATCATAAAGTGCATCCACATGGACGAACATGGAATGGGAATTAAGGTCATAAAGTCGTAAAGGTCACAAAGGTGCATCAAAATATTTTTGGAGTGTCCCAAAGGTAAATAGACAATTCTTGTTAATGCAAGAGTCCAATAAGAACTTGAATTTAGTTACTCGTCCCTACTAGGGAGATATTTCCATTAAAGGAAATCATAACACAAGAAACAACACAACAAAGTATAAGTGATCTGAATGATGATGTTACCAAATATGTAAGTGAAGGACTCGGAAATTTATAGTGATCATGGGAATGATAGATCTCGAACAGAGCATGATGATGTTGTTGGGGAGGGATATATCATTGTGGAGGGATGGATTTAGTTTCTAAAAGGGTCTCAACTCAATCTACCCAGTTGGATGGACTGTTATCTCAGATACATTGATATTGGTTAAATTCAGCTTATCGGGTTCATGAGGGTAGGAGAGGGAGGCGAAATAGAGATGGGAAGCTTAACAGTCATCCAGAAGGAAAATATATGCCTGCATTTAAAGGTAAAGGGAATGCTAGGGGGGTAATTTGATTCAAACAAAGGGTGAATTATGCTTCCCTGAATGGACATCATGATATTGTGTTTAAGATTCACCATTGTGAAGCTGCGAGAATACTAGAGTGTAAGCACAAGAGAGAAGCTAAACATATTGTGGGTTGTGAAGAGGGCCAGGAAGGCCCTTTCTGGTTCTTCCTCTTTTAAATTGGAGACACAATATTTAAGAGTGTTTATAAGGTAGCAGTAAAGATGAGATGGATTGTCAAGCATATGCTGGTAGGGGTGTTGTTGGACTGTCACAGTGGAAGAAATGATCTAATGGATAAAATGAATGTCTACTGAAAAACAAAATTTCAATGTTAAAGTGCAAATTGGGAGGGGTAGTTGATGGTTCCCTATGCTAGGTCAAGTGCTTGAAATGGATTAAAGATCAACTTCTACTGCAAAGTCCCACGAGGAATATGATTATGCAATAACTGCACCTCAAAAATTGGAAGTCAAAGTCTAGGACTCATTATAAAGAAGCGGTCCAAACAATAACCACTAAGTTTTGAATGGGATCTAAAATTTGACTTTCTCAAAATTGAATGAAGTTCGAACCACTCTAAAACAACTCGAAACAATTAATGTTAATATTAAAAATTTAAGTAAAAGCTGACATTATCCTTATCTTTCCTTTTCAAAAAGGAAAGATAAGGAGGATGTCAACTTTACTTTAACTTTAAAAATTAAATATTACCATTAATTACTAGGGTTAGGTTTTGTAGGGCCCTCGAGTTAATAATTTTTTTTTTCCTTTTCAATATTTTTTATTAAAAAATTATTATTTGGTGGTCATTAGCTATGTTGCACTACATTCTTCAGAATTGGTCAGTTTATTAGAGACCTAGTGAATTTGGTGTTTTAAGATCAGTTCAATATGAGACCAACCTTATCCAATCTGAACCACCAAACTAGACTAGTACAACTCTAAACCATTGGGACCAACCAATTCCACTAGTTCTAGGCTAGTTCCAATAAGAGTTTTCCCTTCTCATCTAGGCTAGTTCCAATAAGAGTTTCCCTTCTCATCTTCCTCTGAAGTTGTTTTGTTGGATCCTTTCAGGAATGGTGATTTGGAAAGTGCCATAAATTGTCGAGTTGTTGTGAGCACCTAAGATCATAAGTAGTTAAGCCTTGGCAAACAAAAATTTCCAACTTCAAACAGGAGTGGTTCTATGTGTTGTGTATATAAATAATAGGTGTCCAACTCTTGCTATTAGAAACAAGACTCCTTATGAAATGTGCTATGGCCACATTCCTTCAGTCAGGCATCTCAAGGTTTTTGGTTCCTCATATTATGCCTTCATACCTAAGGAACAGATAAAAAAACTCAGTGCAAGGAATCGAAAATGTATCTTCTTTGGGTACCTATACCTCCAAAGCATACCATCTCTATGATGAAGTGAATAAGAAGTTTATAATATCTAGAGATGTGATATTTCTTGAGTCTTCCAAGATTGACAATGTTGTTGGGTGGTAGCTTAAATGTTTGGATATATTCGAACATGCAAATTATTTTCAAGAGTTTGATAGTGAGATTCCACATCTCCTTCTCTTAGCTCTATAATTTCTATGAAGAGCCTTGAAGAATCAGGTTGAAGGAAATTCCTTCACCTGCTTTTTCAGGAAAGAGCTAAGAGATTATTGGCAGCAGGTAGCCAAATCTGACAAGCGGTGAGGGTACATGCAAGATACAAAGCAAGGATTAATGAAAAGGAGTAATGTAGAGGAGTGTACTAACTACATACATATCATCAAACATCTTTCATCCCACTTAGGATGCCTTGCATCGTGCCTGGTTAGTCATAAGATCATGTTGGTCACAACCTCAGTAGCTTAAATAAACAAGCGGTCTTACTCTTCATCTTCTAAGCTATGTAATAAACTAGTGAAAGGGAGCAAGGCACATAGATCAAACACATGGAATGAATTTCAGCTCTTGCAACCATGAATGTCATTGAAGACAGAATGATACGACAATGATAAGCAAACTTTTAAGCTACATTAAGAGGTGTATTTCAAAAGACGTGCTTTGTTTTGCATACCTATCCTCCAAAGGGTTATGCATTAGATGGAGTCTTCATACAGTCCTAATATTCTATCATACCTTGGGTTTCTTGGTCTGCTTATTTTTCTCCTCAGCTCCTTGAGAGTCATCTATCATGTCATCTTTCTTTGTGGCCCGTGAGAGACATAATTGTGTAGTTTCAACGAGCAGTGACTGTTGTGGGATGAGGCCTTGGGAGGACACATTTACACAGTTTTAGGATGTAAGGCACTACTTGGGACGAGGCCCTGGGTAGACACATCTTTGCAATTTTAGGATGCAAGGCAGACTGGGTAGTCAAGGGACAAAACTACACAGTTTTTGGAGAGAGTGGGTTCCAGCTGAGGGAAGGACACTGGAGGAAACCACTGCACATTTTTTAATGGTAAGGGAGGTTGGGATTTTTGCACATTGCACGGTTCAAACAAGCAACGAAAAAGCTTGAGGGTTACATATGTGAAGTGTGTAGTTCATGAAAGTTGGATGAGGCTAGGTTGCTAAGGAAACTATGAAATTTCCCTAAGTGTGGGATCAGTGGAACTTATGTGAATAGTGATAAAACTTCACTATGATCACACACTTGAAATCTTATCGATACAACATAGACCATCCAGAACATATAACACATACTTCACTTAATGCAACAACCTTTGTGGCAGCTTACAACAAGTGTGGCTTCAATTATAGACTTTGAGAGGATAAAGGCGACACTTGTGAAGAGTGTGTGAAATGAGTGTTAAACATGTATCATTCTCATAAATATTTCCCCTTGAAGCAAAACAAACCTCCCTTTGCATGACAAGCGATTACCCCCATTCCCAAAAGATGACACATTCTATGTAAAGATAAAAGCATAAACGACTCTTAAGATCAAAAAGGGGAGCTTGAGATCATCAACTTACCAATAAGTGACTAAGGAATGACTGATCATAACATCCATAGTAGGCTCTAAAATTTAAGTGTAGGCCAAAATTTTGGAAGGTGTTGCAGCCTCTACAACAGAGCCTTCACCTTCTTGCTAGCTTTGTTTTCAACTAGTGCCTTGAATTCTATGAACTCAGAGAATGTCTCATCTTTATTCCACGTGAAGAAGATCCAACACTTTGGTAAGAATTCATCAATAAAAGTGACAAAATATTTGTGTCTGACAGTGTAGGTTGCCGAGAAAGGTCCATAAACATTATAGTGGATCCTTTCTAGGACTGCATGTGCTTCGTTTTCCTGATCATGGAATGTGGATTTTATGTACTTTTGTAATGTATATCCTTTGCATATATCCTATTGCTTAAGTGCTCCTTTAGAGAGGTGAGTGGTTATTTGTTCTATAATATTCGAGGTACCATGATACAAATGACCAAGTATTTTGTGCCAAAGTTCATCGACATCGTGATCTTCACTTTCTCTGCCTTAGTGCTTAATGTAGCACATTCTTCCACATCTAGCTTATACAGGTTCCTCACAGGAACCCTGATCTGCTTCACCTGCCCTGTGGCTATGTGTCTTAGGAATGCTTTTCCTTTGTTGAATATCACTTCACAACCATGGTAAACCATCCACTTAGTGAATGCTAGTAGACGGACCCCTAATCCTTTACCTTTAGTAGTGCCGAATGCAACAATAGACAAGTTGTCTCTAATCGTATCAGCATATATGAAAGGGACAGAAGAGGAATTGATGTCCGAGAAATTTTATCAGTAAAACTTGTCGCATTCTTCTTAATCGACTACCCCCACAAAACAAAGAGCCCAACAAATCATTGTCTTTATATAAGATAACGTGAATGGTAAGTAAAATAACAACCTCGCTATAGGCACAAGGCAATAGTTGTCTACAAGCTGGCCAACTTAGGGCGCACTGTCACACTCAATTTTTCAGTTGTAATTAGATAATATCATCTTAAATTGATATGTTTTTGTCTTAATTGTTAATTGTATTAAACATAGGTTTCTTTTTTCTTCTAAGTAGTACTGATCTATTAATATAATACAAAAAACGTTACAGAGAAACCTGATCTCATAGATGTTAAGCATCAGTCATCATCACAAAATGAAACTATTGGTATTGGACTGCCCCAACAAAGGGGAAACCAGTCCAAGAAGCTTTGAAGACTGCCCCTATTATGGGGGAAACCAGTCATTGAACCAGAATAACTATTTCAAAGTAGACATTGGTTTTCCAAAATGAGCAAAGAGGAATGTAATCCTGAACCAAAAAGACAGGGACATAACCAAGTAACAGTATGCCATTTCCACCTGGCAAAGAGTCAACCATAGAATTCAAGACACTTGGCGTGAAGACAAAACACATACAGACCACAAAACCATGAATCATAGAAACATATCCGCCTAGAAGCCAGACACCTTTGCGAGAGACCAAAAACCACAAAAAGTGAGATGAATCCACCTAGGAGACGAAGACCTTTGCATGAGGCCACGTGTTAGGCTGGTGGTTCCTCCGGAGCTGGCTCTTCCTCAATCTGGCAGGCAAACTGATACCAATCGTCATCCTCTTCAGATGCGTCGTGACCTTCAACAGTTGGAGCATCTACAATGCCTTCAACATCCATCTGTCATTTACCAGCGTCCCCAGCTTTATCTTTTTCATGCAAAGCCTTACTACTTTCACCTTGTTGCTTGTTGTTGATCCCATAACTACCTATCTCTTCCCTGTTCTACTTATTCCCATGACTGGATAGAGTAGCTTGCATCACAGACTCTTCCTTGAAAGAAATTGTGATGGTAGGAGTGATTGTAGGCCTGTTTAGTGAACTGCAGAAACAAAATTGTGTGCTGTGAGGGCCAGAAGATGAGGATGTGGGAGATCCACAGTGTGGACAACATTGTCCCTCCAACCTCTTCCACTTCTGGTATTCGAGTAGCTATGAGTGGGATTAATGAGCAAGTTGGGCAATTCAGTAGTTGAGTCTGGGGAGTCAGAAGTGGAACTGGTAGAAGCTCACGAGCAGTTAAAACATCCACGCCTACTACGCATGTGGTGCTTGAGGTGAGCCATGGCTGAATTGACAGTGGAAGAATTGGAATGAAGGAAACGATGAGCGAGAGAAAGGGTGGGCAAACCACAATCAAGAAGACAATGACGGGAATGCGAAAAATGAAAACTATTACCAAAATCCTGACAAGGGAGAATTAGGTAGCGACTGCCTGTAGCAGTTCTAAAACATGGTTCAGCCGCTTGCAGATGACAAATTCCATGGAGAAGGGGAGGAGTAACAAAACGGTTTGCAGGGGCCATGGTGTTGAAGGAGGTGAGCTCGTCACAGATTTCGGAGTCAATAAATGTCACCTGCAAGGTGTTTTTAATCCATCTGCGGTGAGCTCTCAGGAAGAAGCACTTGGCCAGATGGCTTCCCAACCCGCCAACGATCCGTCTTGTCATTTAAATGTTGTTGTTGACACCCGCATATGGGTGTGTTTCCTCTGCATTTTCCCTTTCCTTTTGCACTAGATGATTGAAATCCTGCAATTGATGAGTATTGGCTATAGTGATAAGAGCTCCTACATGAAGAGTCTTACCACTTTCAACACCAATGTTTGCTAGGACGTCTGCTACTTTGTTACCATTCTGATGAGTGTGCCTGATGGTAATTTCTCTATGAATGAGTAGCCACTATTCAATCTGTTCCAGCCTTTCCGCTAATCTCCAACTACTACCCACTTTATGTGCTAGAGTTCCCTGTAAGATTTGGTTGATCATGTTAATTAAGATCTGAGAGTCCCCCTCAATTATGAGTGGAAAGAATCTATTGTTCTAAGCCAGGAGAAGTCCTTGCCAAATTCCTTCTAATTCGACTAAGTTGTTTGTATCCCAACCTATTGACCCCATGAATGTTTGGAGAACATTTCCCTTGTGATTTCTAAATATTCCCCCAAATCCTGCTTTACCTAGATTTCCCTTTGATGCTCCATCATAGTTGAGTAGTACCATGTGTGGTGGGGGTGGAGTGCATTTCTTAGGTGTATCTCCAGAGGGAGGGATTTTCCTTAGGTGTACCTGCTCATGGTTCCACTGAAGGTTCCAGTTCATCCATATATTTTGTTCCTGTGGTGTGGATGGGAAATCATCATCAAGCCACATTTGGAGCATCAAGGTTTCTCATATGTTTTGACATATATTGATCCATAGAACTTCTATGGGAGAGGAATGGTCTTTGAAAATGTTGCTATTTCTCTCTTTCCAGATTGTCCACATGAGGAAACCTGGTATTAGCTTCCATAAGGCGTTTAAGATTTTGCTTTTATAAGGGTGAGGTGCCCAAGAACAAATAATGCTCGTTCAATTCTCCTTATTTCGTCCATCTCTTTGACATCTAAAGCTAACCTTCTCCCAAAGTTGGGTTGCTAACAGACATGAGTTTAGGAGATGTTCCTTAGTTTCTTCTGCCTGTTTACAATTTTGGTAGATGGAAGGTCCTTGAAAACTCTGTTTCCTTAGATTATCCCAAGTAAGGTTTCTATTTTGGCACATCAACCAGAGAAAGGTGGAGATTTTTGGTCAAATTGGTGGTTCCCAAACTTTGTGCCAGATGCTATCCTTGAGAGTATGGTCCCTTAGTATTATATGATATGCTTCATGGGAAGTGAAGGTACCTCTCATTTCATAACCCCATCTAATGATGTCTTTCTTATCTGATTGGAAAATTTTCCTGATTGAGAGTTTCGTATCCAGACTATCTTTGATAGATTGCGTGGCTTGCCCAAGAATGAGGTTCGAGCATAACCATTGCCTATAACCTTGGTTGTGAACTTCCTCCCAAAGTCGCTTTACTTTGATTGTCGGTTGCTCTACCTAATCCTAAAGCTGGTGGGGCGTGAGTAGGTCCTTCAATTTTGGTCTTTGCTGCCAGGAGTCCTCCCAAAACTTCGCATTATCTCCATTCCTGATTTCCCAAAAACTGTGTTGTTGGATTCGATATTTATGTTGTTTAGTAGCATTCCAAATTAGAGAGCCTATACCAACTTCTTTGAGCCAAATTAAAACATCGACTAGTCTATTATGAGCATACTTAGTTGTCCAGAAGATTGCCCAATGAGTATATGGGTTCAAGAGCCATATCCACCAGATGTGTGCTCCCATGACCTCGTTGCTATGCTGAGGATCCCGTAATCCAATGCCTCTAGAGGATTTTGGGTGACAAACTATTTCCCACTTTACCAGAGCGCATTTTCTTTTTTGTTTCATATTCCCCCATAAAAAATCCTATTGAATATTTTTGATTGCTTTAAGAACCCATTTAGGTGCTGCCAGGACCATGAAGAGGTAGAGCGGCATAGATTGTAGCACTGCCTTGATTAGAACTAGGCAACTCGCCATATTAAGAGCTCTAAAGGTCCATGAAGAGATACGGGCTTCCAATTTTTCTAGGAGAATTTTCCAGGATGAGTGCTTTAAGGCAGAGGCTGTCATTGGAACTCCCAGGTATTTGGAGGGCAGAGATGCAATCGAGAAGCCCAGAATTCTGGCTATGGAGGCTTGAGTGATGGGAGGTGTGTGAAAGAAGAAGACTTGAGATTTTGATTTGTTAATGCAGGCGCCGGAGGCATCCGAAAAGTAAGATAAAATTGATTTTAGCTTACGGGCTTCCTAGACCGAAGGATGACCAAATAACATATTGTCATCCACAAATTGCCGGTGGGTGAAAGTAGGGGTATTCTAGAAAGAAAGGCCACGTAATTTCTGGTTTTGAAGGGCATATTTGATGTAACATCCAAGACCTTCCACCATAATAACAAATAGAAAGGGTGAGAGAGGGTCCCCTTGTCGGATACCTCTGGATGGGTGGAAGGGGGTGGAGGGGGTCCCATTGACAAGAATTGAGAAAAAGGTAGAAGTGATGAGACTCATAATCCATCTTACCCAAGGGGGGGTAAAGCCAAAGGCTAGCAGAATCTTTTGAATATATTTCCAGATTAAAGCATCGAAATCTTTTGAGAGGTCGATTTTTAGGAGCATACTTGCCTTTTTGGTTTGCTTTAGGGAGTGAATGATTTCATGAGTGAGAATTATTCCATCAGTGAGTTGCCTTCCTTCCACGTAACCTGATTGCTCCGGTGATATAAGAAGAGGAAGTAGGGGCTTGAGGCATGTGGCGATCACTTTGGAGACAATTTTATACAATACATTGCATAGTGAAATAGGTCAGAATTTGTCTGGAGTCTGGCTGTTCTCCTCCTTAGGGATGAGGGCGATGAAGGTGGAATTCAAGGATGGAAGCATCCATCTGTTAACTCTGGACACCTTGACTACTTGCTAGACTTCCTCCTTGATTAGATCCCAAAAGTTGTGAAAGAAGTCCGAAGTGAAGTCGTCTGGTCTGGGTGCTTTCCCAACTTTGAGTTGTCGCATAGCTGTCTCCACTTCCTGTAAAGAAATAGGCCTGAGGAGTATTTGATTGTGTTCCTCAGTTACGATCTTAAGAATAATCTTGATGATCTTCTCTATAGCTGGCAGCCGATCAGTCTCCGTTTCCTGATGCACCCTCTGAAAGTGGGTGAGGAGTTCCTGTTCTATATCTTCATGCTTCTCTAGATGTTCCCCTTGTTGATTTTGGAGGAGAGTAATGATGTTGTGCATTCTCCGTTGGATAGTGGTATGGTGGAAGAAGTTTATATTGCGTTCGCCCTCTTTAAGCCATCGGATCCTTGATTTTTGTGTCCAAAGAATCTCTGCCTGTCTTGCTCTTTTTGAGATCTGCGTTTGTAGTTGACGTTCCTATTATGATATGGTTTTGGATTTGCCTTC